>OMLM01020887.1:119663-133179 GCA_900302695.1 Helostoma temminkii | reverse complement strand
TTGGACACATAAACAAATCCAAATAAATGTTATGGTAACAGCAAACAAATCAATCAATTCTCGATAGTTAAAAAAAAAAAGCATTTTTGTGGTGAACTGGCCCTTTATAGTTGACGGTATATAAATCCTGGTTTCAGCCTGAAAGACCATCTGCATTGTAGACTCCAGCTCTAAGAGCTGGGCAAGGCTGCATTGTATGTGGTTCACTGGAGTTCACCTTTTCTAATCTGTATCATACACCTTCCTCCCCTTCTCACTGTAATTATGAGCAACATTCACCACGGTTGATTTGGCAATGCTGGTAATCGTATTAAGTAATCCCGCTATTGAATGGTAGCAACAGCACATTGTTGAAGAACTTTTTCTAAGACGCTTAGGCTGGCAGTGTGTCAAACTGTCTTCCATTGTTCTGAATGTTAGTTCACCTTGATCTGTCTGAGAGTGTTGTCAGCTAGAGTCACAATTTGTAGCTGTTTTAGGGGCTGAGCAGTAGACAGTAAAAAAAAAGGACAAATCCCTGTCAAATTATTGCTGGCTTTTTTTTATTCTTTTTGCTTGTATTTATACAGTTCATTACCAAAGGTTATGTACATACAATTTAATTCAGTGTATTTGTATGGCACCAAAAACCACAAAAGTCATCTCAAGGCACTGACAATGCAAGGTTTAAGACTTTACAGAATATAACAATACAGCTACACACACCATCTGGCCATCTGCCTCAACCGGTTGGGGTGAGTTAAAAGGCAGAGAGATTAGAACAGCAACAGCAAGCAGCAGACAAAACACTGAGTAGGTTGGTAGGTCCATATTCACACGCTGGAAACAAACAGCTTTGAGTAGCAAATCTAAGAGAATCTCTTCAGCCAGATCACAGCTTTATCTAAAAGGAAATGTTTAAGCCTAATCTAAAAAGTAGGGAGTTTGTCTACCTCATAAACTTGAACTGGAAGTTGGTTCCACAGCTCGAGAGCTAAAGTCCCTTCTTCCTGTTCTACATTTGGATGCGCTAGGAACCACAAATAGACCTGCATGCTGAAAGTGAAGTGTTCTGTTGAGATTATAAGGTACTATGAGGTGTTTAAGATATGATGGCGCTTGATCTTTAAGTGTTTTGTGTGTAAAGAAAATTTTAAATTGCATTCTACATTTTATGGGAAACCAAAGGAAAGAATTGAATGTAGTAGAAATATAATCGCTCCTACTTATTCCAGCTAATTTTGGATTAACTGGGGCTTTTTAAAGGGTTATTAGAACATCTTATTAGCACAGTAGGGGATTATATTAACAAATGTGCAGACTAGTTTTTCAGGATTATTTTGAGACAGGACGCTCCCAATTTTATCAATATTTCTCAGAGACTTATTTTATATACAAGGTACGGGAGATATCCTGGTCAGAGATAAGTCAAATTCTTCACAGTAGGAATTGAGGCCAATGTTATGTCATTTAAAGGTAACTATATGATATATATTATAGCATCTGAGGTTTTTGGAACTAAACACAATGACGTTTGTCTGTAAAAAATTACAGGACATCCAGACCTTTTAAACATGCTTGAACTTTAATTAATTGATTTCTTCTTCCTTTGGTTTTGAAAATAAATATAGCTGCGTGTCATCTGGAAATTCCTAATAATATTGTCACATTTGTCTTAAAATGGTGGAACCAAATACGCCCCAAGGCAAAGGAGGTGATAGAAAATAAGAATTGTTGAATACATTTGGAAATAATGTAAAGTAAGAGAGAAGAAAAAAACACTCCTGCAGGAGGAAAAAACAATACAAAAGCAAAAACATAAAATACAATGCACCAAGAAATAGTAAGATTAATAATACCTCACAAAACATATGAGACAATGTTCTGAGTGGAATAAGTGAGTGACCTATAGAAATGCTGGCAGGTGCATTTTACATTTTTACAGTGCCAGACTTTCTGTTTATGCCAAAGTAACTAACAAATTCGACAGGCATGAGACTGGCATGCTTACTACTGAACTTCCTGGAAGTTACAAAAGTGGGATAAGGTGGGAATGACAAAGTTGATGACATTCTTGGTGTCTTATTGGATTATTTTGTTGCTTAGTTTTTTGGTGGGTGGTTTCCAATGCGGACAGGGCTGAAGGAGCAAAGCAACTTAAATGGATGCAACTGCCGACTTTGGTCTCTTTGACTCCCTTCTCCCCTGTGTGTGATTCGAGCATAATGGCAAATCTCTCAGTTTCACTAGTCATTACCTCACAGTCCCCTTCATCTCAGACAATCCAAGGTCCAGCAGAGTGGAAAATTTTCTATCTGGTCAATATTCCAAGAAGGACATAAAGTATAGGTAAATATACAATTCAGACACACATTCGATTTCCCTGGCACATCTGTAATTATGTCTCATCGTTATTTTATCAATAGCAATTATTGTTTGCTTCAGTATTAATTGTCCAGGTATTTGATCATTACACACTTGAACATGTATTTGAAGTGGAACTTAATGTATTTTCAGATGTGAACCATGAAGGGTTGTCTGTTTTTATTTATCCGACATCTTTCAGTTTCACTATGGGTTGTACTGTTATCAGGCCTATAGTATAGAACAACCTCCAGCACGTTTTTTTTCCCTTTGTGTCACCACTAGTTCAGTCATTGTATATTTCACTATGAAACAATTGGGATGTTTAAATAAAGATACAAAACCTCTTTTTCTTTTTGCATGCACTGTAGCTGTATATGGTGAATAATTCAAATGGCAGGCTGGAGGGGGAATTAATCATTCTTTGGTTGTCAAATGAGGATCAGAGGCCACAGACGGAATTATAACTACCACATGATTACAAATTATAGTCCTGAATGGAACTAAAATTACCTTCTGTCTATGACAAAATGGTGCCAAAGGGAACAGTATTACTACTTGCTAAATTTGTGTCCGATTAGATTAGACCTACAACATAATAGTGTGTAGAAAGTGAAGGCCTCAATGGGCGTCTTTAGCTCTTTTTGCACAGCCTATTCAAGCCACCTGGCTGTACTGTGTAAAAGTTACCATACTGGCATAGGGGCCCGTGTTGACCCTCCTGTAAGCTGCTTCAGAAGGTCATGTCAGGAGGCATTAAGTGTTGGAGAGAAGGTGTGTGAAATTTTTGTGCTGTTTGACTACTAAATCAGCTAATGTGGTTGATTCTCCTGGGAGATTCTCCCACGTAAGTACAGTTGTCACCCACTGGGTTCAGTACATTGATGACTACACTTGCATTCTGCTTCATTTGAGTAATGCTTTTAAGTGATCACACATGACAGTATGCTGGAGAATTAGGGAGACTTGCAAAGGACCAATACAGCAGAAGTAGGTTGTTAGTATTCTTGGTGACACAGCCCAGGTAATTGTGTAATATTGTGTTTAGACCCCAGTCTTCCTCCAACTCTAACTTAATCCAGTAACTTCTTCCAACTCCAAAGCTGCACATCAGCAATCCTAGACTCTCTGTTTCTCCAGCAGCGCCTCATTATCCACTTGTTGCTGCATGAAACTGAACCTGTGACCTTTATGCTCAGCTGTGTTTGACTTATTTACTGTGCAAAACTAGCTAAAACACATCAAAGAAATGTACAGTATATCTGATGTGTTATATCATGCCAGACATCATGTTAAATGTCACAAAGCTAATACAGTGACGCCATTACCTGTGTAATATGAACACTGGAGCACCTTTTTAAAGTTCAGTTCAGTTAGGCAAAGGCATCTTAAGAAAGGATCGCCTTCTCATCAATATAGCAGAGTTTGATTTTAAAAAGGGGCACAGTATTGCTTTTGCATTTTATATAAAGATAGCACACTTATATGGGTTAATCGCACATGTTCTTAGAAATCATGAAGTTAAGACTAATTTCCATGAAGTTTGCAGTTTTACTGCTGTCTCAATGAATTTAAAAAGTTTCATACAATTTATATTCCCAGAACTTCATTTCAAACTATCTGCAGAATCATTAAATACCATACTGTTAAAAAAATTGCCTCAAGCCTACATAATACAGTATGCACTACTAAGCCTCTAACTGATGATGGAAACTGGCAGAAGAAAGGGCTTTGAGGAGCTTTCTGCTAAGAGTGTGTAGTGACCCATTGCTGAAGTCTGGCCTCTCTGGCTGCTCACTACAGCCTTCCCAATCACTCACCTACAGAGCTGCTGCTTTTATTACTGCAGGGGTCATGGATAATGGCCCTTCATGACTGTTTCTCAGAGCAGAGAGCTGCCCAGTGCTCATGGACCATGTAGTTGTTCATTTCCATATTGACACACACAGAGGAGAATATTGGATATGCATAATCGAGCTTCTACACAAAAACTGGAGACCTTCCTCATTCCCTAAGAGTATCTCTCTATATGCACAAGAGGATGACAACCTCCAGCCTCCAATGCAGCTGCTAATCTGGGGCTACAAATCAAATTGGCAAGACCACTCCCCCTCCGCCTCAGCCCTACAAAGGCAGCATAGCTGAGAGTAGCGTTCTGATGCCAGTCCCTGGAGTCTAGCTGTGGCCATCCAGCTGGACTGACGCCTGGCAGTGCTTCTGCACACTTCCTGCCATCACAGGCACACAGCGCATAGCAGTGGTTTATCAAAACCACTGTTCCATGAAAGCATGACAGCGTGAAGCCTGCAGATTAAAACCACTCAGAGCTCTGTCACTGCAAGAAGAAACACACAACACCCTAAAACAATACAGTTGACAAAAGTCACAGCTTTGGGTCACAGCCAGATGAAATTACCATTCCCGTTCTATTTACTTTTGCTAGACAAAAAAGAAACACTGACTGTTCATCCAAAATAGTTGAGTTTGGTCCCAACTGTTTGATCTTGCGCTCTTTCAACACTGACAGTTAATCTGCGCATAGGTCCAGATAGGTGTTAATCCAAAGTAGAAGGAACAAGTGATACACAACATAAAATGAACACTAAGAGATCATGCCCACAGCAGTTCCTGAATTGGAAATAAGAAGCAGAAAATCTGTTTTTATGCTACACAAAAGCAGTCCATCTGGAGAACACAACCCTTTTAGCTTCTGTGTGGCAGCCAACTCCTACAAGTCCTGCTGGGTTATATGGGAGTAAACAGATCAATAGGCTCACCTGAGGGATGGATGCTCACCTCCTCCAAGCAGCAGTGATCAAGCACATTCTACAAAGCCATCCTTTCAGCTTCACCCTAATGACTCTAATGGGTAACAATGCTCTCAGAGACCCTTTATTACACTGATTAAGCCAACAGCCTTGACTATAAAGACCTAATCTGATTAAGAGATGGACACGGCTGACTGGGAGAAGCACAGAGTAGACAGTGATAAGGAGCAGAGTAGTTGTTAATGCAGACTACAGTGTAATCTAGACGTAAAAAAAAGTGCACTACTGACCTAAACAGGCAACTATATGCAGCTGATGGGAATATTTAATATTATTAACACCCAGAGACCTGGGCATCATAAGATTAGAGACAGATTGTGTTTGTATTTAAATATAAATGTAGATGTGTGTGTAGTATTTCAGTTATAGTTCTCTATTTACAGAGATCACTATCTCTCTCTGACCCTTACCCAGTGCTGCAAGTATCTTAACCCAACTATAAAAAGACGTTAATAACATCACATAATGATGTTGTACAGCAAGATCACATATTTTCACAAATGTGAAAAAGGAAGTCGGAAGATTGGATATTTTGACCTGTGGACATTTAATTGATGTTGAGTGTCAATGTATTTGTGTCTTGTCATTTATGTGAATTGTTTTGTAAAACATAATCTGCTTGCAATTATGTTTTTGCCCTTTTGCCTTTTCTCACCCATACTTCCACAGTACAAAAACTTAAATATTTGCTCAGTTGTACTTTTATGGTTGTAGTTTTGGCTTTGCTAAAGCATTTCTCCATTAGATAAATAAGCAAACTCACTGTTACTTGTTGACCTTCATTGGCTCCTTTGTAGAGTTAAAGAGTCCAGAAAGATGCTATGTTTAGTTATCAAACACTAAATCAAGCAAGGAATGCAGGTATGTGTAATTAAAAGTTCAGCACTGAGAAAACCAACAAATTCATATCGATGGCAGCCCAGATTTCAGAATGTTGTATCCAGTCATCACAAACTACACTGCTCAAAAAAATAAAGGGAATACATAATCATTCCAATGTAAGTCCAAGTCCATCACACTTCTGGGATATCAACCTGTCCAGTAAGGAAGCAACACTGATTGTAAATCAATTTCACCTGTAGTTGTGCAAATGGAACAGACAACTGGTGGTAATTTGAGGCAGTTAGCAAGACAATCACCATAAAGGAATGGTTCTGCAAGTGGTGGCCACAGACCATTTCCCTGTCCTCATCCTTTCTGGCTTATTTTTGGTCACATTTGCTTTTTGCCAGTGCCCTCACCACTAGAGGTAGCATGAGGTGGTGTCTGCAACCCACAAAAGTTGCTAGTAAAAGTAGTGGAGCTCATCCAGGATGGCAAATTAATGCGCACTGTGGCAAGAAAGTTTGCTGACTCCCATTACAGTGCCAAGAGCATGGAGGAGATACCAGGAGACAGGCCTGTACACCAGGAGACGTGGAGGGGGCCGTAGGAGGACAACAAGGAGGAACAGGAGGAGCACTGTCAGAACCCTACAAGATGACCTCCAGCAGGCCACTAATGTGAATTTTTCTGCTCAAACTGTCAGAAACAGACTCCATGAGAGTGGTATGAGGGCCCTGTGTCCGCAATTGGAGCCTGTGCTCACAGCCCAACACTGTGCAGGCCGATTGGCATTTGCCAGAGAACACCAGGTTTGGCAGATTCGCTATTGGCTCCCTGTGCTCTTCACGGGTGAGAGCAGGTTCACACTGAGCACGTGACAGACGAGTCTGGAGACATCGTGGAGAACGTTCTGCTGCCTGCAACATCCTCCAGCATGACCGGTTTGGCGATGGGTCAGTGATGGTCTGGGGAGGCATTTCCTTGGAGAGACGCTTAGACCTCTATGTGCTAGCCAGAGGTGCCCTGACTGCCATTAGGGATTAGATCCTCAGACCATATGTTAGTGCAGTGGGCCCTAGGGTTCATTCTGATGCATCATAATGCTAGGCCTCATGTGGCTGGAGTGTGTCAGTTGCAGTTCCTGCATGATGAAGGCATTGATGCTATG
This sequence comes from Helostoma temminkii, assembly GCA_900302695.1. Lineage (NCBI taxonomy): Eukaryota > Metazoa > Chordata > Actinopteri > Anabantiformes > Helostomatidae > Helostoma > Helostoma temminkii. The sequence goes on along the minus strand of OMLM01020887.1, from coordinate 126,015 downwards.
GACTTTCCTGCCCGTTCCCAAGGCCTGAATCCAATCGAGCACCTCTAGGACATCATGTCTCGCTCCATCCAGCGACGCAACGTCGCACTACAGACTGTCCAGGAGGTGACTGATGCCCTGATCCAGGTCTGGGAGGAGATCCCTCACAAGGGCATCAGTCATCTCATCAGGAGCATGCCCAGGCATTGTAGGGAGTGCATACAGGCATGTGGAGGCCACACACACTACTGAGCCTCATTTTAAATTGTCTTAAGGAATTTCCACAGAAGTTGGATCAGCCTGTGATCTGACTTTTCCACTTCAATTTTTAGTATGATTCCAAATCCAGATCTCCGTGGGATACTAGTTTTGATTTCCATTCATTCTTATGTTATTTTGTTATCCCACTATGTAATGAATAAAGATTTTCAACTGAAAGATTTTATTCATCGAGATCTAGGATGTGTTGTTTAAGTGTTCCCTTTGTTTTCTGAGCAGTCTATTTACCTCACGTGAAAGCCTAAAAATGTACTGCTTAGAACATAGTTTGCTTCCCCTTTAAACATAATGTGATTTGTTCAGAATCTTTAAATTTCAAAAGACAAAATAATGCGCCTCTGTTGTGAAATTTATCATGTGACCCAGGCCAATCCCAAATAAATCATTTCCTCTGAGATGAAACCTGCAGTGATGGATACCCCCCTATGTGTGTAGACTACACTTCATTTAGTGCTGCTCCACAGGGGAGCCAGGGGAAATCACACAGAGACACGTGGAGAGAATAAACAAACAAATCAAAAGCATTAAACCAAGCAAACAGAACATAGGAGGCTTTTTTAAGGACCGTTAAACCTCAATTATCCACCTCAAATTAAATGTCTTCTTTGGTAGAGTCCCTTCATTCTGTTTGAACATGGTAAGCACAGGTTGTTTTAAAAGAATATAAACTGCCAGTAGCTGGAGCTAAAACAGATGAATTGGACTTACTATAATCTTATTTTTACAACCTCCTCACTTTTTATAGTGAATCAAGTGTATATAGTGTCATATTTTGTTCCCTAAAACATATTTTATTCATATTTACTCTGCAAATGCTTGTCTGTTATATTAGCAAAGAGAAATTAAAATGTCACAAATGTTTCCACTTCAATACATTTCAGAGAGCACATGCGTTTCATTTATTGCAACCTCAGTTACAACCAGATTATACTTTCTGTCAACGTAATGATCATATGTTCACAATTCCACAGAAATGACAAGTGATATATTTTGATACTTACTATGTCAATTAAATGTCCACAGGCAACATATATTTGTATTTTGAAACATCCAGATATGTGACACAAATTTTATTAACATTTTTTATCGTTGGGTTCATCAACTTACAGAACTGGGTTAGGGTCAGGGAAAGATTGTGGGCACTTCTTACTCACATGAAAATTTAAATAGAAACATGATCTTGTCAGCCCTACCAAGCCTCCTAAAAATTATATTTCTATACAACTAAACTGCAATCACAGTTACATTTTTGTGAGAAATATAATTGCAGCCAGATTACGTTTTCTGTCAACATAATGACCATATGTTCAAAATTAAATGACAAGTCAATATCCACAGGCAAAGTATTTTTGTCTGCCAAATTATCTGATCTACAACATCCCTTTTTCTCTTCTGCTAAAATATCCGATTTTGCAGTTCAACATGCTGATATATGACTCTAACTTTATTATGGTGTTTTATGGTTGGATTCAGACACTCACAGCACTGGGTTAGGGGCAAATATTGTGGGCTGGGTATTAGCGGAAAATGTAACAGATCAGTTCACACACAACATCTGCATAAAAATTGAAACACAAACATGATCTGTCTCTCACCCTAACCAAAATATTTTTCATGCCTAAACCTAACTTCACGCAGGGTTGCAGTTTAGTTGTATAAGATGTCATTTTTAGGAGACAGGTTTGGCCCTGCACAGTATAGTGTATGTTCGCCATCCATCCCAACTACCTCCTTGCAACTAACTTCCTGTTAATTAATGTGAAATTTTATTTATTTACAAAATACATTACAAGACAATATAATGATTAAATTTACTACAAAAACGTAATCACGATTGCAGTTTGGTTGTACAAGAAAGTAATTTTCAGGAGACATGGTTGATTTATAAGTGCACACGTACCATTATACAGCTGCAGACATTCATTATATTAGTCACTATATGATCCAACAAGATGGTACAAGCTACCTGCTGAGATTAGAGAAGGTAGACCTCTGCAGCATATACTAATATAAAATTTTACTGCTGCAAGCTTGACTATTTCTAGCCACTTTTTAGAACCTGGTATCATTTCAAAGATTTTCTGCTAAGTTTATATTCTTTTGCATTTGTTTTACATTCCTTTCTTGTAAAGATTTATATATATACTGCTAAATAAATGATATTACTCGCAAATCTGTTAGCAAAATCAGTTTATGAGGGACACACATACAACCCTGCAAGGAATCCTCAATTCATTGAGGTTATAATGTTCATTTTTGTCAAATTTTAGTTAATTCTACTGTATTGCATGCATTACATTTTGTAAGATGCATGTTTGTAATGCTGTTAAACATTATATTAAAATGAATGAAATTAATATGATAGGTGTTTCTGTTATTTTCCCTATCACCAATGACAAAAATATCTCTTGGTATAACACCAGCACAATTGAAATAACTGAAACCTCTAGAATCTAGAATAAAAACACAACCACGTTCTCATTTGTAAGATTTACTGCAGGGCTGTCAAATTAGATGGCATTAATTGTATGTAAGAATATTACTTAGAAGCTGTGTTTAGAATTTATTTGATGTTTGGTTATGCCAGCACTTAAAAGTAATGGAGTGTAAACTTTTGTGCTTTCATTGAAGGTCATATAGTAATTTATAGAGAATGTTTTTTTCCTTATAATTAGCTATAATTAAAAGTTGTTTCTACCAGTCAATCCCACTCTATTCTGTGCTTAAATGAGCCATTTAGGAAAATGTCTGTCTCTAAATCGCTGCAAATGTGATTCAGCTTTTAAACAGCTTGACTTTTATCTGTTTGACTGGTAAACATGTTATGTTATGTGTTAGATGGCGGCTGTCTGCAGAAAGAATGGTATTTGTCCTATCAGTATGGTTTATGACGTACTATATTGTTTTTCTGTTTATACAATAACTATCTTTTCAAAATCACACCTGTCCTAAAACTTACACTGTATTTAATTAGCATCTTTGTTTAAATAAGCACATGATTGAGCAGATCTAGTGTATTTCTAAATCTGATTAGTTTGCATCTCCTAATTTGATCAACTAATGAGTCAGTGCCTGCAGCAGTGAGATGGTGGGTGGGGTCAGAGTTGATAGATTTTGCACACTGAAGAAACCTCAAGGCTTTGCTCACAGCAGTGCCAAAGCCAGGCTGAATCGGCCATTTCTTCTGCTTTGGTCACAATTTATCCAAAGGCAATGAACTGAAACATCAATCTATCAGAACCCACTGTCAGACTTATAGTAGGACCTGTGCATTGGGAGCCCTGAAATCAAAAGTCAGTGGATGCAAGATTGTAAGTTGTATTGCATTTCTATATTGTATTATGCATTTCTATTGAATTCATAGAAAATGGTCACACAGACTGTGAAGGTAATGGTCTAAAAATAGGCAAGTAAAGCTCTCAGTGTTTCTGGATGGTGTACAAAAACATTTAAGTGCAGATTGTGAAATTTGTAGGATTAATTTAACTGAAGGCTATTGTAACTGGAAGAAAGTGGTCATAATCTTCTTTATGCCACATTTTATTTCATTAAAAGTAAGGTCTGCATTCCAATAATTGAAATTACTTTCTACAAAAACAAAATGAAACAATTAGTAAAACAATTAAAACCTGTGGCTGTGAAAGCTATACTAAGACCAAATATTTCCAAACTATTCATTGCACCCAAACTCAACACAGTTCAGTCCTCACTTTCCCAGAATTGCATCATTTTCTTTTTCTACAAACAACTTCTTTTAAACCAACCAAAAAATGATTGCAAATAGTCTTTGAACGTAACACTCTGCAATAGTGTCACTTTTACTGTACATTGCAGTGTTCAGCCTGAAGCCCTCAGTCTATATGTAGATTATGCAACTTATTGAGAAGTTATTGGTGAACATACAGCTAGGGAAAATGAAATGAGATTAAAAGAGTGAGTCATGGTATAATGGGTGATTTTCATTTTGCACTCATGTGAACAAGTGCAGGAAAAAGCAGAGTTAGGCAGTGCATTACACACTTTGTCCCTTTTTTCATTATGGACTGTTATACTGCAACTTGTTCTCCTGCTCTGCTCCTCTTCTTTCACCTCCTTGACATGACTGACACCATGATTGTAGCATAATGATGAGCTGAGACAGATTTTAATCTATTCAGAGACAAGCATGTCCTCACCCTTTTCAGTCTGGTCAATTATCCTCTTTTTTTATTTTATTTTTTTTCCCAAATGGTAGTCATCTGAATCAAATTACAACAAAGGGGACCAGCATCTGTCAGTTCCTGTAAATTATAGACCATGACAAAGAGTGAGCAGAAAAGTGGGATGAATTCACTGGAATTAATCAGATTTTATCATTGGCACTGTCACACTTGCACAGGCACTCTCTCACACTCAGAAGGTGTGCTCAGTCTCTGTTAGAAGTAAAGTTTGAAGAACCTCCCTTTGAATATTTGAGGTCAGATTTGTCCCAATAGGCTGGAAAGAAAAAGCTTTATCCCATTTGTAAATAGAATGACTTTTAGCATTTATTATTAATGGAGAGGTTTCTGACATGCTGCCATCCTTTCTGTTTCACAAATGCATCACTTTATTTTCTTAATTAAAAAGTTTTCCACTGCAGTGGTACACAATTGTTGGCCAGTTCAGTCAGAAACAACTTCTCCTTGTTTTTAAATAATTAATTACAGTAAATCATATTTGGCACCAAGAGCATATTGATCAGTAAAATAAAATGTGTCTGGACCATATTAAAGCAGCTCCAGTGCATGCAGTGAATGTGATTTGTATGAGTAATATGGATTTTTCTTTCTGTTATTATTGTCTTTCTCTCTTGTAAAGCACTTTGTAACGAATGTTTTGAAAAGTGCTCTATCAATAAAACTTATTATTATTATTATTATTATTATTATTATTATATACAGCTCAAGTGACCTTGCCAGTCTAATGCAAAGCCTCATTTACTGTGTATATATGTGGTCATTGTCTGTTTACTTGCTGCTTTTTTGCTCTGTATGACTTAATGATTGTTACCTTGGCTGATTACAGGCATGTTTATTTCCCCGCTTGTTGGCAAATAACCCCTTCAACTTATCTCACCAACTTCATTAACTTTGCACATTTTCAATCAAGATAAGGGGAATTACACTGCGTGAACAAAACAATACAATCATCAGAACACTGCAAACAAAGCCAATGGTCTTGCAATTTGGTAATCAGTGTGTAAACCTATCATATTTCATTTAGTTTTTTATGTTATAAGCTACATTGGCATCAGGCAAAACTTTAGCATAAAGAAATTTAAGAGATTTTTAACTTAATTTATAAAAATTAAAATGGGCTATGATATAAAATATTAATCTTTTTTGTTACTACTGTATGTGTATGCTTAAATTTCCCATTTCACATGAAAATAGAAATGAATGAATTCCATGTATTGTGACTGTGTGGAATGGATTTGGCTTTAATAGCAATGGTGGAAATGCAGAAATATAATGCTAAAGCTAATTCTGGCAGATGTGAGGTTGGTTGCAGGTTTAGGGCGTCAAAAAAAGAGCACCACCCATATAAGTACAGATTTTGCTGAAGTTGTTTTATTGTCTATCTATAGCATCTCAATGCCGACACTAACGCTGTGCACACCTTTGTGTCGGTATTGAGACTCCTAGTGAAAGGCATTATGTGACACTGACGATGATGGGTCTCTTAATAAACCGCAATCTGCCAAAACACATTATGCTATCCTATTAACATAATGTGTTGCATATTGCCATAATCATCTAAATTACGATGCTACCATTGAAGTGAGTCTGTGTGACCACCTTAAACATGCTGTCAGTTGGTTAATTGGAATCCTGATAATGTGTGTTCCTACTGCAGCAAATCCTGGGATTCTACAAAAACTTTTGGCCTCATTGCTTTTGTAGCTGATGCATTACTTACATCAGCTTTAATTGTTAATATATATATTTTATTAATCCAGTTAGGGAAATTCTTTGTGGACAGGCTGCCCCTTTAAGGCACCAAGGGCCAGGGATATGTTGTCTTGTCCAAGGACACTTCAATATGTGGCCAGGAATCGGGTATGGCGGGAATC
>OMLM01020887.1:106183-119643 GCA_900302695.1 Helostoma temminkii | reverse complement strand
GAACCCCCAACCTTGGGGTTTGTAAACAACTGGCCCACCAACTGTGCCACTGTCCCCCTAACAATGCTTACAAACATTTAAAATTATTATATAAAGGAAATGCCACATTCAGTAAAGAATTTTCATTAGTGGAAACTGGTTAATTCAATGGGCTGCAGGCAACAACAATAACATCAAAATGCACCAGTTAAAAGAATCAGAAATGACAACAAGTTTCCTCTGGCTAATTTTCTTTGCACAGTCTGTCAACAAAATAGCTGTCACCAGTGTCCAGTCTGTTAATGAATGTTTAGTTGGAAGCGTTTGGTTAGCTCTAGGCACAATGTCTTGATAAAACGTTAGCTTAGGTGCACTACTGTTGCTCCTGCAAATGTGAAACACCAATTAGCCACATTTTAACAGTGGTGAGTGTTTTTAGAGCACAAAAGTCCAAAGGCATGCGTCCCCTGAAATATGAAGCTGTCAGTCAGAACACAAGGGAATGAGATACAGAAAGCAAAGGGGCTAAGAAGCGTTAATTACATAGCTGACACCTCTTGCCTTCAGACATCCTTTGAATAGCATTCCTTTCACTTTTCTGCTGTAATTTCACAACAGCTTTGTTTCGATCTGCATCCCAGTCTTAACATGTGTTTGTTATTTTTTTAGGACATTGTTTTTGGCTATGTCATGTGCAAAACATAATGTTAGCAGTTTGTGTTATTCCCGCTGGACACAGTGCTATCAATCACATGTGTCAGGACTAAGAAAGACAGATGGCTTAAATAAATCAAATATGATGCAGAAGCATGCCTCTCGTCTTTCAAAATGCATCATGCATGCTCCAGCAGCACAGTTAAAATGCATCTCACAGCACCCGAGTAGCTCTTCCTGTGTGGTCCTGCTGTCAGAAAATTTAACTCTCGTTCTTATTTATATTTTTAAACTTCATAAACATCGTTAAGCTAAACAGTTGCCTTTAGAGATGGCTATTCCATGAAGTATAGTATCTTGAGGCAGTGCAAATAAGAGCAGGGCAGATAATGAAGCTGGAGTATTTAATATACATCATAATGTAATTGATGACAACAGCTGTGAAATATAATGGAGATTGGGAGAGTGAGGGCTTATAATTTTAGTCTGGAAAGAAGCTAAGATGTGCAACAGAATATGTTCAAGAAGTTTTGTGAAAACTGTCAAACATTCCCTCCAGAAAGGCCATTGTGGTGAAATATTGTAACTGATGAAAATTGCCAGTCAGGTATCATTGCTTCACTACTAATCTGTTCATCAGATAAATGAGAGGCAGTGACAAGGTAATCAAACTAGAAAAGCTACATAAGTGGGTCCTGTTGAAATTGCCTCTCTCTGTGACAACATGACTTGACAGCTCGTCAGGTCTGAATGCTTTGAGCTTTGGTCATGGCGCTTCTGTTATTTGGATCAAGGTTGACTATGGATTAGCATCTGTCAGCTTTATTTTCAGTGACACCACTAGGTTTCAGAGTGCAGATTATTGCCAGGGATGCTGATGGCCACTTGTGATGGGCTATGGCACATTGCATTCCTGTCTTATCTGACATAGTTGAAGTCCCCACTTTACAAGTGTGAAACAGATCCCTCTGCAAGTGAACAACCACAGTGAGCCTTCATACATGAGTGGTTTTTGGACCACAAGTCCACAGCTGTTGCATTTAAAGACATGGGAAACTAGAGTTTACGGAGGTAAAATTGTCCTTAAAGCCATAACTAGCTTTACAGAAAATGTATTGACTTGCTCCAATCAAAGCTTTACAGTATCCCCATTGTTTCTTGTTGTAATAACTCATTTTCTTGTTTACTGTAATAAATGAGAAAACTAGAACTTAACTTAGCTTACAATTATGAACTTTTACAATCAGTTTTAACTGATTGTTCATACTGAATGCATCAGTGTAGGTTACCACCGACCTCCATCCCTGAGGCTAAAGACATCTACAAAAGCTAATTGGTGTCAGAAGTTGGCTACCCTGGAGTCCAATCAATGAAAAAAGACTGGTGGTGTGGGTTAGAGCTGCTTTGATTGCAATGTGAACTGTGCATAGCAACAAAAAAACATCTCATAGGATTAATGATCAAGAATTGATGATTTGAACAAAGCTGGAATAGGTTACAAAATATTCTCAGATGGTTCAGATATGCTTCAGTTCACAGTTAGACAAACTATATAAATTTAGATGATTTAGTGCCCTATAATGGGTGCCCTGCTAGAATGTCTCAATAGGGCTCACCACGCTGCATGGGACATTAGGCTACGCTGTTTACTTTGTGTGCACCATGAGCTAATGATCAAAGTTTGGCAGACACTGGCTTGAGTTGGCTTGAATTTAGACTGGATTCAGGATCCTCCGAAGTGAGAAAAGTCTTATTCAGAGGTCCTGTTAACTGAGAATTCGCTGTCAGTGGAGGACCAGTCAATAAAATCATAATGAAAAGATTATAATTATTTGTGTGCTATTAGCCTTAAGCATAAGATCAGATCACATTATATGACAAGTGAATGTAGGAACAGGTAATTCCAAAGGGTTTGCTTTTTTTTTTCTTGCCACTGTAAATAGAAAAACCTGTTCAAGGGCAACATAGCCCTGTTTAATAACAAAACTTTGAATCACAGGGGAAAGACAGAACTGGGGGGGATGGTTGGCGAAATACAGAAACAATGAAGTGGAACAAATCCAACAGGCACAAGCTTTATCTCCTTGCCTTCGCCTTCCCCGCCTTTTTTCCATTTTTGCTATCTTTGTCTATCTTAATGAGCACCACAGCTTTCTATCAAGGGATGGTGCCAGCATGATACATCACAGGCAGGACACATACAGGGGAACGAGGACAGGACAGTAGCAGGGTGACAGTGATGCTGGCAGAGCGATTAAGAGTGCTTAGACAGGCATGCTGATTCACAGTGTGAGCAACAGAGTGCCATCGTGCTCAGGGAAATGGCAGAGTCACTAATTCTTTCAAGATGAAAATGTTAGGACTTAACCATTGCACATGGATAATTCAGAAAAGTGCTCTGAAGCCTGGACTTGTTCATAGTGAGACTCAAGTACTGGTTTGTATCAATATCAAATCGCTTTTCTTGATTGATCCTCAATCACTGAATGCTTAATATGTGCATTAAGAGTGTCACATTGAAAGTGACGTTAACAGGCTTATGTCCTTTCCACTAAGCACGCTACAGTCAAAAGGTTAGAGTATAAATGTCTGGCCATCTATGCAGAGAGCCAGTGGCAAAATCAGAATCCCTCACTGCACTGTACAAAGTCTGAGAATTTACTTGCATAACACAATCTCAAAGGCGATGCTACACCACATTATTGGAAGGTGACCTTTTCAGTTGTTTGCCACAGACGCTGCCTCATTTTATTTTTACTCATCTTAGTCATGCTGTCTCAGACTCTTGAAGATGTATATTACTATAACACTGATCCATTCTTTTAAATGTCCCTAGTGGGTAATGTAGCACTATACGTTTGTTCAGTGCTGGCACTTAAGAGCAGGGTTTAAACAAAGCCTTTGAGAGGATGCACCAGCAGGGCCCTGCTTCACCTGCTTGAGGTGATTACAGAACTGTAACATAAACGCAGAAGATTGGTACAGTGTATACATATATTAAAATCAGTAATAAAACTGCAGCTGCCAGGAGAAAGTAGCAGGCCATCTCATTGCCATGCATAGTCTGAAGAAGCATGGACAGCAGGGGAGTCCCAGAGGCAATATAGAAAGCAGGAAAACAGCCCATATTATCATTCTCATAGGGGGTACATTACTTGAGAGATGCCCTTAGCTGATAGCAACGATATGGTAAGACATCATATTGCAATGTGGTATAGTACATGATAGTGTTCAGGGCCAAACGAAGCTTAGCAGTAGCCCCCTTTCCCTGGAGTTATCAGAACCAAGCTGAAAAAACTGCAGGTCTGAAGATGAGCTGTCAAAATGCATGCACTGCACAATCATGTTCTGTTTTTGCCCACGTGAGACAAAGATTATCTAATCAAAAATGATCACCTTTTTGTAGAAGAAGAAATGGAAATGTCATTGCATTTATTTAGGCTCAAGGGATTTTTACCATGCACAGTATAAGTTGATTGTTATTATTCTTTCCAAAGCATTAGCCTCAAATAAATATGTAGGCTTTCTGTTGTTTGCAATGTCCTACAGAGAAATGAGTTGGCTGTCAGATGTTGTTTATCTGTTTCTTGATTATAGCATGTTTCATGGCTGCTGCAGATATCCTTGCTGTTCTGTGAAAAATATCTGCAAAGTATTAGCGAAGGCACATGAAATTAGTTCCATGAGGAAAAAGTACAAGGCAAAGTTTAACAAGCTGTGATGTTTCCTAATTTGCACTAGATTTTAACTAACTTGAAGTTTTTTGGCAAGATAGTAATGATGATATTTTTAGATTAAGGCTGCTGATAATAGCAATCTGCTGATATTGGAAACAGGGCTGGTGCTACTTAAACTATAATAAGACAGTAAAACTCTCCGTTGAGGTTCAGATTAATGACATTATACTGGTTGAGGTAGCAGCTCAAACCACTGCTTCTACTCTTGAGAAGCAATTATGATTAGAACTATGGAAATCTGCTAATTAAAAGCAAATCAACAGAGGTTGCATTGTGCCGGGTTTTTCAAATTATTAGTACGAAATGAAACGTTCAATGAAAAGTGAGAGGCGAGAAAGCAAAAGTTTGAGTAGGTGGTGTGACAGTGTTCATCAAGTCATAGCTGCCGCAGGGTCTCTTTGTATGACATGAGAAAATTGACTTGTCTACCCTACCTTCCCTGCTTGCTTGAGGACTTTGTTCATTCATTCATTACTGGCTGTGCTCCACTGTTTCTGCATCCCAGAAGGCTTGTGATATTTTCCAGACAATGTGGCTTCTCAACTGTCAACTATGCTTAGAACTATATGAGATCTTTCTGTTGACCTGCATCTGTTCAAAATAAGTTGTCTATTTTAATCTATGCTCAGCAGATGGCTAAGCATGCTTCCAGTAATTTTATCTTCAGAATGCGTGTCTAACAGATATTTGTGTTGAATGTAGGAGCTTACAGTTAATAAAGAATCTTTGGCTGGGCTGCCTGGCAGAATAGCAGAGGGCGTATTTGCGGAGGCTGCCATAGCAAAGTATAGCTGCAATATCAATAGGCTGATCTCTCTGAAAAGCTAATGAAGTGGAGGTGGTTCGATTGGGGCACCTTAGAATGACATTCCTGACAGTGACATTAATTTGGCGTAAATCAGTATAAATATAATTTCTCATGAAGTGGCATCTGAAGGTCAAAAAATGTGTCAAGATACAAGGCAATTAATCAACAAAAATGAAGAGAATAGAGCACTCACACTTAGTTTTGATTTGTTTGACCACTGAAATAGAATATAGAGAGAGGAGTCTGGCCAAGACCTGTATTCCTACACGTACTATTCTGTATTCAGAATATGTACACACACAAAGGCATGCAAATTCTCCTGTGTACGTTTTGATCTCATTCCCCTCACTTGGCACACAGTGACACATGGCCACCTACAGATTCTCTGGGGAATCTCTGCGTAGTTGACTGTTTGCAGATTATAACAGCCTGTTTTTCCACTCGCTTGAATGCCATTTCCTGCTCATTAATTCTCCATTAACGTCTCTTGCTTCATGTCCACTTAACACAAGCACTGTCAGAGAGCTCTGGGTTTGAGAGGCTTTGTCACACCTGCAATGGAGAGGTTTTGTTGGTAATTACGTCCTTTGATGCAGAAAGCTATTGTCTAACTTTTAATGGCAGGCCATTATCAAGTTATTCCATAGGGGTTTGATACTTTATCAGTGTATCACAATTCTTTGTACGATGGACTTGTGTGAAGACTGTTGTCAAGGGGCAATGACTCCGGGTACTGTAGGTGCAGCACAAATTGTTCTCATGTGCAAGCTAAGAGTGATTCTAAGACTCTGATGGGGAGGAGGGACCTCCCACAGAATAGAGAAAATGGGAAACCTGTGAGTTCAGGACTGTGAGGGAAGCTAGTGTGGGATACAAAATAGGTTGCAGTTAGATTTATCTGTATGCACAAAGCGTCTCTGGAAACAATACCTGGCCTGCGGGTGGACTTGTCTATAATTACTGATGAAAACTCAATTGAGATCAATATCTTGCTGTGAGCCTTCTGGGTTTTTTTTTACTAGTGTGGAACCTATGTAGGTGTTCTTGACACTAAAAGCACATTCTCTGTGGGATTTGAACTCTCTGACAAGCACACTGACAATATGTGCTAGTTTCACCACCTTAAACAGTTATAAAAACTTCAGCTTTCTATGGTGTGCAAACCACTTCTTTTCTAATATAATCTGACCCTAAGGGTTAGAGAGCGTGAGATTTGAGACTTGCAAGATAGGTACATACAGGCATTATATTGGACTGTCATGGCTAAGAGAAGATTAACTGGTGAATTACTTCCCCGTCCTTTAAGTATGGTCGTGACACAAGATCTGTGTAGTGATACAATGCAGTTGTGGATAGAAGCAGCCAGGGCTGACGGCTTTCAGAGGGTGTCTGACTTTCCAATGGGAGGCCTACAGGGATATGTCTGAGAGAAACTCAGACAAGTAGAGTTCACTTAAAGAAGAACCGCTGCTCTTTTAATTTCAAAGGAGCCAGTGTTTCTGACCTGGATGGCTCCCAGAGAGATTTCTTTTGAATGTATCCCCCTGTGTCAGGCGAGGTCAGTATCCAGGAGGATACTTTGCTGATATGTTTTCTAGAGGGATTACATACCATTCCAATGCAGGGTAGAACCTAGGCATACGGAGGTGGAGTTTGCAACAGTGGGAGGACAAAGGTTTAGCCTACTTTATCTAGCCCACAGCCAGTAGGCTAAGTTGCTGAAAATGGATGGATAAATGGCTTTGATCATTTTCTGTATAAATATTTACACATCTGTCAGGATCTGTTCCTCACAGTCTGATACCCCAGAGACAGTGGAAAGAGCCAGAGGAAATGAACGCAGATTTGTAATTATACGTCAGCTCAAGATTTGGATCGTTTGGTAGCCATGTTGCATCAGGACACAGAGATGCAATGTTGGTTTGATTGTTATCGGAACCTTTTTCATTTCCTGGCAAACATTACTTCAAATCTTTGTGTGCATTTGTGTGTGTATATGAGTGTTTTGTCCGAATGACAGCCTTGCTGGGGAAAGGTTTACGCACACGTGGCATAAAATGAGCCAATACTTATGTGAGTAGAAACCTAACCTCAGATTAGAGTCTAGAAGGATGTGAGAGTTTCTTAAAGATAAAAAATACCTTATTACCAGTCATCATTAATACAAACCAGCTCAAATCCTCTTGCATCATCATATTACATTTAAACAGTTGTAGTTACAGCACTTTTGTAACATATGTAAGAAAGCTTTTTCTACAATAGGGAAAACTTATGCTTAGGATGAGCAATTGAAGTAGTGGCTTTTTTAAAAAAAAACATATATCCATGAAATGTTATACCATTGAGGGGAGTGCTAAATGGCTCTGCACCCCCTGTGGACCAGCTGTACTGCTGCAATGACAGGTTTTGTATTCCAGTCATGCTTCTCTGCAAACAGCAAGTAAACGAAGGTCTGACCCTGCACACTCCCATGGAGAGGGCCAGCAATGAAAATGCATGTAATCACTGAAAGCAGGGGGCAAGGAACCTGGACTTTACCTTGGATCAGTGCTCAGAGATGGGGAATGGGAATCTGGACACTGGGGAGGCAGCCAAATGCATCGGTTTAGGGGCAGCTACACAGCTACCACATTTGGAAACAATATTTCTTATATCCATGTCTGAAGCTACATCAGTGTAACACTGGCACCTAAATACTGCCCTGACAAAAACGGGTGAGCTGTGTAAGTGGTTATTTATCTTCAGTTAAAAGACAAACCCATTATTGCCATTTAAGCAATAATGCAGTGATTGTGGCTTAGTTTTACTCGGTGGACATCTGACCAGCATTGGAATCTGCAATAAAAGACAAACTGAGGACAGATGTTGTGGAGAAATAGTGAGGCCGGCCCTCTCTGCTTCCCAAAGGGTATAAGCAATTTTCAGCTCTAGTGAGTTCACTCCAGGAATACCCAAGTCTGAACACAGAACAAAGCTCAAGCTCATTTATTCACATTCTCCTGGGCAACAACTGACTTGTCTCACGTTTTTTTTTTCTAATACGCCAAACAAAAGAGGCAAATTTGAGATTGCAGAGTCCACTGGCACACATTTAACTCAGTTACAACAAAGAAGTTTAAGGACTGTGAAGAGAAACCATGACACCAAGTCTATCTCAAGTTTTACCAAGTACAGGGAGAATGTTATTCCATTAAGAAATGTGATGAGATGAATGACAAAAATCTGAATATTCATCTCTCTTGAGATCATAATGGAGGTGTCACTCATTTTCTGATTAGGCTCTGTTAGATGCACTTGTACTGACTGCAGTCATACTGAGACTTGCAGGTAACTTCTGTGATTGATAGCTATGCTAAGAGTGCCACTGCTGTTCTCCCTAGGCGATGACAACAGCACTCATGCTCAGCGGGTTAAAATCCCAGAAATTCTACCAGTCAGCACTGAAGTTGTCCTTTTCCTGTTCAGCATGACTTCCCAACTGTTGCTCTGTATCTTGGGGAGATGTGATAGTCTTTTAAACAGAATCCTACCAGCAAACTGTAAAACTACACGCTGGTTAGCTGAAATAAAGAACGACACTGGTTTTCCTTGGAAGCAGATGTCTTTTCTGCTCTAGCTTCATGAAAACATGACTCACAGTATGTGGATGGAAGCTTTAAAGTCTGGGTTCCCTTGAGACCCCTTTTTGAAAACCACAGCTGTCCACATTGAGCTGAAAGGGATTTGCACATCTTTAGTTGACTCTAGCCAGGGCACAGCTTTTGCTGTGTTATGGCAGAGATTTCAGGTGTGGGACAAGGCTTATGGCAGCTGGAGGTGGACAAAGAGCAGCTAGGGGAGTTAACTGCCTCGACTGTGCTATGACCATCTATACTGATCCACTTTACTTCTCTAATCCACATGTCTCAAGTGAATCACAAGTGTGTCCCATTTGTATTGTTGGTGTTTTTCAATGTAAATCGGTGGACATTTTATGGGGATTAGGCCAGCTTAGCTCCATGTCTAATGCAATGATTAGGGATTTCTGGAACAGCAGATAAGTGAATGTTCAGTGGTTACTCAGCAACTGTGCTCAACTGTTAAAGACTTAAAGTCAAAATGGCAAAGTGGTGGACCAGACAGCTCTCCATCCGCAGTAGAGCGTCACCATAACATGTCATTTACTTTGTCTACGGTGTGACATATCAGTTTTACATTGTTTGCCTTCATCAGGTGGTCAGTGACCAATCTGTTGTCACCATCAAGCTCAAATCAAGTTTTAAGAAGTGAAAAAAAAGTTAAGGCAAAGAGGCAAGAATCGTATTATCATAGAGGAAATATTTTCAGTGGTGTAGACAAATGAGTCCATTTTTTTTATTGCAATGAACAATATTTTAAATGGTACATTTCAGTTAGTAGTAAGTATTTTCAGTTACAGGCTAAATAAAATTTGATTAGTTCCTTTAAAAAGGTTCTTGAGGAAAAAGTTGAGACAGTGCAACAACCTGATGATATTTATGTCAAACCGAGAAGCAATAAGCCAAGTGTGCCAAAAAATGTGACCTACAGTATTCAAAATGAGAGTTGTGACCCACCTCAAGACATAGAGCAGACAAATCACATTACTCTTAATATCAAAGGCTTATGAAGCGCAAAACTGAGCAGCATATAAATCAAAGCAAGGTCTGCAACACAGGCAAATGTTTAAGGTTAAAAGTGAGAACTAGTGGGTCACTTGGGGATCAAAAGAATTTTATAGTGCCATATGAAGAGAATTTTTAAGTGCAAGTTGGAAGTGGACCTTTGAAGATAAAATGTCAGCTCCAATTTTGTCAATAATTCCCTTTTAAAGTTTTTATTGAGCTCTTGGTAATGTGGACTATGTGTGGTGTATAATTAGACCTTTTCCCACTCCCTTTAAGGATGTACATACATCTCATGGTTTAAAAAAACACTCCCAGTAAAAGGAAGATTGATCTTAAAATGCTCGTCAACCACAAACATAGGCATTTGGAATAACATTCAAAAGACAGAAGAAATTAAAAGCCATGTGTCACTGTGCGCCTTGCCACAAGCTAGTCATTAGGCATTATGTGGTTGAAAATGTAACCGTCAAAGTGGATAGGCAGACAAAAGCCTTGAGAAAAAGCACAGCTTTTTGAGAGCTCTACTTGAAAAAATAAATACAATGTTGATAACAGTGGAGAAATAGATGTTTTTATACAAGCAAAGGCATTTTTTCATACACTGTACTATAAATTTCTACCTGGAAAAATGTGTTGCCTGTTTTGTTTTGTTATACTTGTGGTACTGCTATTGCAGATTTAATTAAAATTTGGTATTTGGGAATAGTTTTATACAAAAATAAACATTTCATTGAATGACTCATCGTGATGTTACACTCTGTACCAGTATGTACCATCATGCTGAGGTTATCATTGTGATGTTCTTATTTGACTCCACATTTCATCACCCAGGCATGTGCGATTTAATTGTACTGTCCCTTTCAGTGCTTTTATTTTTGGCTAGATTGACTCAAGTTATGAAAAATATCTGTGCCAGATTTCCTTGCTTTTAATCAACAATGTAATTGGTTTGTTGTCCAAATTGTCACTGCTATTTGATGCATTGCATTTAGTCTGACTAAAAGCTTGTGTAATACAGTTACACTGCTCATTCTAATGGTTGAGACATGTGGATTTATATTTTGTAATTTGCCACTGAGTCGTCAATAATTCCCCTCATACCATCAGATGTTAGAAGATGGTATTGCATCTTATGCAGCATATTAAACATTTTGCTGTCTGATACTAATAACTGCATGTAAAATGTTGTTGCATGTTAATTGTACCACTGATGCTGCTTAGTAAAATACATTTAGACTAAGCACATATATTTAAGAGAATTAAAAATATATTGACTAAGTTAAAGGAAAATGGACAGTATATGTCTGAGAATGAAGAGGTGAACTCTTCTTGAAAGGACTAAACTTAATTGCAGAATATAACAGTGCACCTCTCACGGCTGTATAAATCCCATTCAGAGATCTTCAAATGACTATAACACTGAAGCTGACACAATCATCTTTTGCACCTCAATACAAATCATCTCTTCTCTTTTGTTCTCTTTTGTAGGTTCCATCTGAATAGGAGGTGGCAACAAAAGACCAAATGCCATGGATGCATTCAATTTCACCTACTGGAATGCCTCTGAAGGCAATGACACAGACATTGTGCAAGAGAGTGAAAGCGCCTACAAGACTGTGGAGGTGGTGTTCATCGTGCTTGTGGCTGGTTCACTCAGTTTGGTTACAGTTATTGGAAACATCTTGGTCATGCTATCCATCAAAGTTAATAGGAACTTACAGACTGTCAACAACTATTTTTTATTCAGCCTTGCATGTGCTGACCTAATTATTGGTCTGTGCTCTATGAACTTGTACACAGTCTATATAGTAATAGGCTACTGGCCTCTGGGGCCTGTGGTTTGCGATCTGTGGTTAGCCTTGGACTATGTTGTCAGCAATGCTTCAGTCATGAATCTTCTCATCATAAGCTTTGACAGATATTTCTGCGTCACCAAACCCCTCAGCTATCCTGTCAAAAGAACCACTAAGATGGCAGGAATGATGATTGCTGCAGCCTGGGTCCTGTCTTTCATCCTCTGGGCGCCCGCCATTCTTTTCTGGCAGTTTATTGTTGGTGGGCGGACAGTGCCTGAGAAGGAGTGCTACATCCAGTTCTTCTCTAATGCTGCCGTCACTTTCGGCACAGCCATTGCCGCCTTTTACCTGCCTGTCATCATCATGATCCAGCTCTACTGGCAGATCTCCAGAGCGAGCAAGAGCCGTGTGAAGAAGGAGAACCGCAAACCATCAGGTCCCAACCCAGAGCCCCTGTCGCCTGGCCAAAGGAGGAACAACACACCAAAACCCAACAACAACAATGTACCAGGGGAGGATGCAGGACATTCCCAGAGCCAGAATGCTGAGGATGGGGCTAACCAGCATGATGGGAAACTGCAGAACGGTAAAGGACCTTCCTCAATTACTGGTGAGGGAGAAACCGAAGGTGATGATGGGGCAAGAGAGAACTGCGCTCCTGGAGAAGAGAAGGAGAGCTCCAACGATTCTACATCTGGCAGTGTGGTTGCATCCAACCAAAAGGATGAGGAGGCAGCACCCTCTGCTGCGAACAATGCTGAGGCAAGCCAACCACAGCCACGTCAGCGAGCGAAGGCAGGGGGCTCCAAGCTGACCTGCATCAAGATCAAGACTAAATCACCCAAGGGTGACTGCTACACACCATCCAATGCCACAGTTGAGATCGTCCCAGCTTCAGAGCGGCAGAATCACGTGGCACGAAAGATTGTGAAGATGACTAAGCAGCCACCCAACAAGAAGAAGAAAGCAGCGCCATCAAGGGAGAAAAAAGTGACCCGCACCATAATGGCTATCCTGGTGGCTTTTGTAGCCACCTGGACTCCTTATAATGTGATGGTGCTTATTAACACCTTCTGCTCCAGCTGCATTCCCAACACAGTGTGGACTATTGGTTATTGGCTGTGCTACATCAACAGCACCATCAACCCGGCATGCTACGCTCTGTGCAATGTCACATTTAAAAAGACATTCAAACATCTTCTCCTCTGTCAATATAAAAATATTAGGTCGGGTAGATAAATATGGGCCATTTGGGAAGAAAAGTTGAAGTATGAGATGTGTGTTTGTGTGTGCCATTTGTGTGTATGTGTATGTTGGATCTGCGAAAGGCTTTGTGAACATGATTAAGGCTGCAAGGGTATGTTTGAAATTACTTTCCATAATTTGATCGTAAGTTTTCCAACTTCTCTCTCAATAACCGGTTGTAGCACTTTACACAAGTCAACTGATGCCAGTTGCGTTGAGATGTGTTGTGCAGAAGCAGATTTGAGGATGTTAAAAATTCTGTGTCATTCAGAGTTGTAAGCTCACAATGAGGGGGTTTAGGCAGGAGAGTGGCTTCGGAGTGATACTGAGTTAACTAAATGGAAAGAGTAGTGGAGAAAGATCTGCGCTGTACAAGAACATAGGTAAACTTCAAAATGGGACAATAGGGCTGTCTGAATTTACAAACTTCAGAAGTTTGAAGTTCAGTGAAGATACCTGTAGATAACTGTACATATCAGTGTATATTCTATGTATGTGTGCACATGTGGGTGTGTGCTGGCTAGGAGTGAGTGTGTGTATGTGTGTGTGTGTGTGTGTGTGTGTGTGTGTGTGTGTGTGTGTGTGTGTGTGTGTGTGATCATCATCTTAGCACTTC
>OMLM01020887.1:89717-104777 GCA_900302695.1 Helostoma temminkii | reverse complement strand
TTTTTAAAAAAAAAAAAAAAAAAAACATGATAACATGTTAATGTATTCAGTCAAAGTGGTGGTATTTAAAGTAATAATAGTTGTGCTTAGTTTAATTTAAAAAGTAATAATAAAAGACATGTTCTATGTTTTCATGCATGTCATCCATCATTTCACCCTGTTAAGCAATTTTCAGATACATTAATCTATGCTCACGAGTTGGAGTGATGAATATGCAGGAGCATTTGCCATCAGGAGGTTGACACAGTGGCTGGTAGGGGGGCTTTGCAACAAATTACGCCTGCACTGAGTAACTCCTCGAGGCTGACTCCTCCAAAAGAGATCTGGGACAGATCCTATAATGAAAACTCACCATGAGGCTGATCAGATTATGGGACGACGTGGAACACCTACATTTGAGATTAAAGATCGCCCATTACATGCTCGGCTTGTGCTTTCATGCTATGTGCCCACACCCCACTTAGTTCTCCACTCAGTCCTGATCCTGTTAGTCTCTACCTCATGCAGTATGAGGTCATGAATGTAATGTAAATATTATATGTACATTCATTGGCTTGCTTTATATATTGTGTTATCTTTATCCTCTTTATCCAATCATCCTAGCTACTTCCTGCTACATTATGCTTTGTCCTGTTTGTTTAAGTCTGAGCTATTGCAGAATAAATATCCTTTCAAATGTTGTTACAAATAAATCACAGTTTTGCATTAAGCTAGCAGAAGGACTGGAAGGGACAGGTTGTTGGGAAGTCCAGACTTAGACATTATATATCCACCCTAAACAGATATTCAATAGGCTATCTGAGGTGCAGTGACATGGCAGGTACAACCTGTCATTGCAGAGAGGGCTTTTACCACCATAACTGCAGGGAGGTAGTTATGGCAGTTTGTTGCATGTGATGTCAAACAAACTATGGAGAGAAAGAGGAAAGCAGCAGCTGACGGTGCAGAGGAGAGGTGGAAAAGGGGAGTCTTTGCTGACTCACACCACAATTGTACAAATATAACTTACAGCCTATTTAAACAGCTCCTGTTTGATGAGAAAAGCACAACTAAATAAAAACACTGAACATGGTTTGCATACAAATTTAGGTTAGTTTAGCAGTTTAGTTAAAAGTGTGTTATACTATAAATATTTGTAATGATAAAGTTCAAGTCAAATATGGTGTCAGGTAATTATTCCACAAATCAAGCTTTGAATTTATGTATAAACCACTGCATGGACAAAACTTTGAAAAATTAGCTATTAAACCTAATATATTAGCCTAACAAAAATCATGCATAAATGAGCAGATTGTGTTATGTTATGTATGTATTTAGGCTAGTGCTAGCATGGGACTACTCCACTTTTTTCGTGCTCTGCTCTGCTCTGCTCCACGATGCTCTGCATAACACGCTATCAGCTATTAGTCATTATCAAATTACAATAAATAAGAAGCTGCAAAACTCAGAAATCAAAGCAGAAATCATAAAAGATCTGTTTGGTTAGAAGTCTCACTCAACATGAACTATATATTCCTGCACCACCAGTGCAATTTGGCATTCTGACTTCACAGGAGGCTTCAACAGCACTTCTCCACAGTATGACATAATTTGTTATCAGACTGGCAACACACAGCAAAACTCTGAATGTTATTTAATAAAAACAGACACCTAAAAGCTCTGGTTGCATCTGTGTTGTGTAGCTGAAGAATTCAGTATAAGTAGTCTGCTCCTTTTCTTGTATTAAAAAGTTGCAGCATTACCACTGCATGTAAAAATACATAACGCCTTCAGAAATGCACACTGATTTGACATGTTTATACATTTTTACAAGCCACTTTCTGTCTACAGAAGCTACAAAAAAGCACTCAAACTTAAAAAAAAAAATAATATTTTAAAAATGTAAGATTTAGCTTTTTCACTGTAAATATGTCTGAATGAAATGGTTGCACTTCCTAAAATGAGAACTTGTGTTCTTCTTTTTCATCTAATGTAATGTTGGAGTTTTGCTCGGACACAATTATTAACAACAGCATCAGTGAACACTGTAATGATGTAACACTAACACTAATAGTGATAGTAATATTATGTAGCATTTAAATTTGTTACGCATACATGTATAGTCCATTTTTATCTTTCCAAGCAGTTTAAGGCATCCGTCCAAGTTAAACATCCAACCATCCTTCACATTGATAAGTGGAGCCATGCCTGTCTGACATCTGTCACACATCTCAGTAGTCGGTAAAGAGCCTTCCAGAATATCTGATTAATCTTTGCTAAGCTGTCGTTTGAGTGATACCAGCAGGAGAGTAAGTGGCTCACAGCTTAAGTGGTGGTCCAGGGGTCCCAGCATGAGCAGCTGCTTGGGTGTTTGATGGAAGGTGATGGCAGTTTATCACCTCCTGCGGAGGTAAAATGGTGAGCAGCATCTAAGAAACAAAAGTGCTCTCTGCGGTTATCTCAGGAGCAAAGTTATCATAGTCTGTTTTACTCTCCCTGCTCTTGTTGCCAAATTGTCGAAGAGATGAGAACAACACAATGTTCTTGTATCAGGAGTTGTGTTTTGTGTTGGAAACGGGGCAAGTGGGTGTTGCGTGTGAATGTAGTGTACACTTTGTATATATGAAACAGATAAGCTTGCCATAGTAGTCATGGTTACTGGGGGATTGAGAGAGAGAGTGAAAAGAGGGGAGGTTGGAGGAGGGGGTCTGTCAGTGACAAAATCCAAGACTAGAGGATCATGCTGCATGTGGACCATGTTTGGAGAAGTCACAGCAGTTCTGGGCAGGTCAGCCAAGGGTTTTGCTGCAGGAATTTACGTGTCCCAGACGAAACCTGCCGCCTAATGTAAACACAGTGTGATATGGCGCTGTTTACCATCCCTCCTGTGCTTTTATTGCATCTCATCCCCATGTTGTGCAAACAGTTTCTCACTTTGTGATTATGAGCATAACCTTCACATTTTACGAGTCCATTCAAGTGCACATATGACCATATACAGGGCATATATCATGACATTCATCTGTCTAATAGGACTACAATAAACACTGTCTCCATTGTAATTAACAGATCACAATGTGCCGTCAGAGCTGTCTGGGCTCGTCTTCGTACGGCTTATGTCAAAGGGCTACACTCCTTTTACGGAGTACGTGTGACATGTAATCAGAAATGACTGACAAATTTAAGGTTCTCTGGCTTCACTCTTGGGGCCGTTGTTGAGAATAATCTCAACAAACTTGTGCAGCCATGCAGGAGTGAAAAGTTTGTACAGCTGCTGTGAAAATTTAATCGGGGACAGAAAGTATATATCGCCAGATTGTACAGAGCAATTTAAAGTGCCTTACTCAGAATGACATAAATTAATTGCTCTTTTATCCTAAAATCCCTGTTGTATCTTCAGTGTGCCTGTGCTGAAAGTTGTAGACAGTGCTTTAGCATGATGCCCATTAAAAAGCGTATTATTCAGCCTTCTCAAAATAGAATTTTTTGTTGAAGATATTGAGTTTCTCAGCTCTGAGCTCCAGTTATGGTAATTTACTGTAATAGCCGCTGTCTGATTGCAGATGAACTTTGGACTGAACAATCTAAAATCTTCATTTCAAATCAAGAATTGTGCAGTGTACAATTCAATATAATCCTGCAGACACTGAGTTATTTTGACTGAGTTTCCATCTAACGTGTGTGTATGCGTATGACCATAGTTTGTCTTATTGAAAATTGTGTTTTCCTGTCTGTCATTATATCAAGATCAATGCTGTCATTTGTGAGTGTGGGTGTGCGTGTGTGCGTGCGGCTTGCTGTGTGGTGTTTTATTTTTTCTAAATGGCATACTCAGCATGAAGACATCAGATTGGATAAAATATCATGGCACACATCAGGGAAGATGCACACAGTGTGATTGTCGATTTCTCTGCCATCACTCCTTCCTCTTTAAAAAGTCTTTCAACGGCAACAGGCTTCCAAAGACTCACTTAGATACATTTGTGTGGTATTGGGATACATATAAATGCATTATATTGTACATTTTCTATCACATTTTATAAATCTGTATCTGTAGAAATGTAGAATTAAAAATTAGAATATGGTCAGTGTACAGCTAGCTTTTTTTGTTTGTTTGTTTTTTCATTTTAGTTTGAAAATGAAAACTGTTAATAAAGGTACATTAATATTGGGGAGAAATGAAAGAGAACTATTATAAGAGTAGAAGGTAAAATATATATGTGCATTTCTGTGTGGTTTGTGTGATTTGCTAAGGTATGGATTCCTGCCTTGCAAAATGAGTAACTGGATCCAGACTTTTAAACTTCAGAGCAGCATTCCAGGGGATTTCAACAGCGACTTTTGCAGCCAGAGGGAAAAATAGAGCAAACCTGAAACCCAAAAGGAGCATCGGACAAAAATAAAACTAGTTTCAGAGTGACCTGAAGTCCAACAGCCAAGGGCTTCATTTTGATTTCACACTCACCTTGAGAAGAAGCTGGTCATCTGCTATCTTACTGGACACACTTTATAACTTTTGCAATTTTAACATCCTGGGGAATTTGTTTTTTGTTCTTTGTTTTTGGTTTTTTTTTGATCAACCAAAGTGTTGGGTTGAGTTCTTTGACCCGATCCGAACTCTAAAGGGTCACAATAAGCGTGGATTTAAAACAATCAGCAAACTAAAAAGGAAAAAAAAAAAAGTAGCCTGCTGCAAGTGTTAAATGTACATTCAAGTGTTCATTTTTCATTTGCTTATGTATGTAGGTGTTCATTGTGTATTCACTTACTGTGGCTTGTGGCTTCTCTTGCAATAGGAAAAATAAATTTAACGGTCTATTGTTTGCATTGTATATAAATCTATGATAATACATTATATGTAATTGGGATGTGGTACATTTTAAATGCACATACACATGTTTAATAGCTAATATCTGAATGTTTTCCCCCAGAAAACCCACATTTATTCTCTTCCCTCCTTCTCCACTATGATACTTCCTGTACAGTAATAATGGTATTCATTTCCTTTTTGATGCATTCTTGATTGAATATTTGTTCTGGACAATGAGTGTTACTACCATTGGCCACCTATGACACTGTAAGAAGAACTGCATTAAGTGGTTACATTGTGCCATATTCTCTGAAAATTTAATTCCAATAAAAAATATGAAATGTGTTTGAAACATGGGTTAGTTTTTGACTGATGCACAGAGTGAAAATGACTTTTGGAAACTTTTTTTTAAACATTTTATTTATTTTCAGAAACGTAACAAGAAACAGTGATTGTTAACTACAGTAGTGGATTTTGTACAGTCAGGTACAGGAGCGCAAAAACTTTCTGGGTATAAATTGAGGTACCACAGAGCAGTAGAAGGAAAACAATCTAAACACTGTTACAGCTTGCAACTCTACATCCTTGTATAGTAGCCATTTCGTGTACTATACAGACATTGCTGGCTTTTGTTCATTACTGGAAATAAAGGGGAAAAAAATATTATACTGCATTGTTACATACTTACAATTACATGAGCCACTTGAAAAATTGCAAATGCACAACAACTTTTGCTCAAATTAATTAAGTGAAGATGTTTAGAGCTTCACTTTTAGCAAACAGCTTCATTAAGTCAGGGCATGGACCAAAGGCTTTCCAAATGAGAGTTAGGCTATGCAAGTAAAACAAATCCTATCCAATTTGTTTTTTCAGAAAATAATCCTAGAAACAACATCATTAGCTGAGAAACTAGTAAACAAATCTTCTCCATATTCATTATGTGTCCCTACTGCTGAGTATTATAACTCCTATCGCAACATACAAGTTGTTTCTTATCAGGTGCTAGAGAGAAGGAAAAGTAAAACTTGTTGCCACTAAAAGTCATATTTCCACTGGTTTCATCAAAGCTCTATTGGCTCCTACTGTCAACCTACAGGACATATAAAGAGGAACCATGTTGAAATAGGGCAGTGGACGTCTTTCCACCCATTTCTTCTTTCTTCCTGGGAACAAACAACCTCATCAGTCCATTTGGGTGCGGTCTCGCTTCTTGCCTTCCTTCTTTTGCTTCTTTGCATCTGCAAGAACAGAAAACATAAAGAGTTACAACCTGCAGTGTTTACTTTTGACAATTTCTCAGCCAGAGGTGACGTCTTTGAAAATAATCAAATCCCATTGTCTCCATGAAGAGCCCCGTGCTCCATTTTAAATTGTTATAATCAACCATATGAGTTTTAATTAGTTTTTTTTGCAGGTTTAATGCTGTGACAGTCCCTCGTCACGCTCTCATGGGGATTGATTTCGTGGCCTTGTGTGTGCCCTGTGAAAATACACTTTATCAACTTCCTGCAACAGTGGATTGGTACCTGGCAGCCATGACAGGAGCCACAGTCTATGACTTCCCTTTCTGCTGAGCGGTCTTTATGCTCTGGTGAACAGAAAGGGATCATAACCTGTAGTGGCTTGGCTAGCTAGCTTCTGGCTATCTGTTTGTTTTTCTGTCAGTCTTGAAGGATTTTTTCCCCTTTCCATGTTGTGTCTTGGTCTTTGAATTTCCTTTCCTGAACACACATTGTGTGTGGGAAGTAAAGGGTTACACAGCTGAATTGATTTTTTTTTAGATATTCTTCCACGGTCAATACACAAATATATTTTGCTGTGAAAGTAGGAAACACAAATAAAAAACATGATTATTTTTAACTGCATTTTCAAAATCCTGGTAATGTATGTTGCACTCTGCTCTGTACTGCAGATGAGATGTTTTGTTATATAAGTTGCTGCTAGCGTTATCGTCACATAAACAAAACATAAGTTTTAAATCATAACTGTATCTTCTGAGGCAAAAGGTTTATCCAATACCTAAATCACATGAAAAAATAATCGGTCCCCGAACTTAATAGAAGTTTCAGGTCCAGACTTTGACTGGAGGCTGCTCCAAAACTTTTTTTGTTTGTTTTTTTCCTTTTGAGCGTTTCTGAACTTACTTGGGATCATTGTTTAAGCCAGTTGTACTTTAGCTTTAACTCACAGACCTAATGTTCTCCTGCAGGCATAGAGCAGAAATCATGTTCAAGTTCCTTTTATATTATCTTTGGATCTTGAGTGACCTCTGTATTAGCTCTCACCATGCTCTTGGACTAATTATGGAAGGTTGGCTGTATAAAACCCCGTGTTTGTGCCACACTTTGAATTATTCCCAACACCCCACTAGCTGGAACCTTAATGGACCATCTGGTACCTGAGTTTAGTGATCTAAGTGGTCCGGCCGGTTCTGGTGCTGTATGGAATAAAGACTGAGTGGTGTCTTTGTTAGTGTATGTGTTCATGAAGCTACATCATACCACATGACACGTGTTGATTTAAACCACATTCCTAAAAATAAGCCCTGAACAGTGTTCTGGAATCAGTGTGAAGCCATTTGTTCAGCATAGTCGGTCAGATATCATGCTAACCCAGATCAGGAATACGGGTTACACTAGTCAGCACAAATGCACTGTGTCCATTACACTGGCCACTTGTGGAAATGTTCTCTGTAGGTCTTCTCTGTTTCTTCTCCGTGTGTCTTTCGGTGAATCTGTGGAGTCCTACAGTTCTAGTTGCTATTACATAATGTTTTTGTGTCAAAAAACTTCCATTGTTTTCATGTTAGATTTAAATATCTGAATTGGTTTAGTATGATACACACAAAAAATAAGAACTATGGAATTATTGCTGGATTTGATCATCTTTTTCCAAATAAAGTATATGCGTCTGTTTGCCATTCTGAGATGCTTGGCACTGCTAATCTCTGACCCATGAGTATTCTAGTAAGATTTTCAGCTTATTGCTTGTTGAACAGAGATGTCAGCCAGGCTAATCCACACCCTTTTCTTTAGACCATGTACCAAAATAAGTCCCTACTTCAGCACTGACACAAAATTTAGTTGTG
Source organism: Helostoma temminkii (assembly GCA_900302695.1). Taxonomy (NCBI): domain Eukaryota; kingdom Metazoa; phylum Chordata; class Actinopteri; order Anabantiformes; family Helostomatidae; genus Helostoma; species Helostoma temminkii. The sequence continues at coordinate 96,900 of OMLM01020887.1, read as the reverse complement.
TTGTTTCAGTGGTCAAACTAAAGTAAAATTAAAAAGCTAATTTAAATTAAATCAAATAAAAGGATTATAATATATGACAGAAATATTGTGGTGTAATTAAAAGAGATATATTGTTGTGATATGTGAAAAGACTGTCAAGATGAATCCTGAATTAATTTTTGCATCAATGGATTACTGCGAAAGGACACCTCCACAATTCACAAATCCTCTAATGACATGCCAGCAAGCAGTTCTGAACAGCTTCCAGAAGCAGGCAATGAGATTTTCAGCTGTAACCTTTTAACATTCTGTGCACAACAAGGAATTGTTCTTCGAAATCTGCTCGGCAATTTAGTTGCAAACTTCCTCGGTGTTGTGCCACGTGCTCCAACCCAAACAAATACTGAAATTGCATTCCATTCCATTTTGTTCATTTTAATTTGTCCAAATGTTTTTTTTTCTTCTTCTTCTTTCTCGTCCTGTTGTTTTTCATCAGCATGTTCTTCCCACCTGGGGAAAAGGAACAAGAAAAACGATTTGCACTCCCTCTGTTTGATCTGCTCCATATCTGAGATGGGGACTCTCATACCAGGCTGGAGTGTTTTCTGCTGCACTTGCACGGTACATGACACTGCTCACTCTCCTCTGTGCCTGCGACACAGCCTCATAATCAGGCCTTTGCTGCCTTCTTCAGCTCAAATGTGCTCTGGACCAAAAGTGACTAATTTTCCGAAATTTAAAAAAGATTTAAAGTACTTATGCTTGTAAATTTACTTGAGTATATTATTTTCTGCTACTTTATACTTTTTTTAAGTACAGTGTGCAAATTTCACAGCAAGATTATATACTAAATACACTTATATTCTATTAAATATTTATATTTCTATGGTTACTTTGCAGGTTATTAATACAGGACTTGTAGTATTTCAGGCTTCCAATAATATTCACAATTCCACCAGGGCGTTTTATGTTATTTTGAAATAATATCACACAGTTATATCAGCACGGTTGCCATTTAGACAGTTAAAGCAAGATGTTCACAGGTTAATTTATAATACTAATTAATGAACAAATGGTTCAGCATGTTTCATGGACTTTGTCACAGCAGGGTGGTGGCAGGTCATCATCACATAGTAGCTTATGCTCATACAATTGAGCATTTACAACTAAACTGTTATTTGCTTCGGTTTCACAATTTCTTTCACTGTGTTTCCTGGTTTTGTAGAGCAGATACTGGATTTATACCATGTGTGGCTGTGAATGCATATCTTTGATTTCAGAATACCACCTGTCTGCCCAGCAAGAAGAATGCAAACAAATTTGCACTGAACAAATTCAGAGACACCAGATCTGTCCAAACAATGACTTTTGTTTAACCTCAAATCAACTCTGGCATCCAAGCACTCCCTTGTTCGCTTCTGGCTCAGGTTCTGCTGAAAGAAAAGGCAAGGACCTTGAGGTTTCTACAGGCATTCATAATGTTTCATTTCTGTCACTCTTTGTTCTCTCTCTCGCTCCATAGGGTCTGCGTTTCACCTGGACTAGACAGCAAAGACACGCAACTCTGAATCTCAGATCGTTCCCAAGGCGCCTTTTAGCATTGTCTCCTCCAGAATCTGCAAATGACAGATGCTACCTCCATGACAGCAACCTGCTCCAGTCAGGGGAAACCTATCTCCCAAACCCACGGTGGCTGTTCAGAATTGTAGATTTGGCTGGGCAGATCTCTGCTCCCAGCTTGAGGTTACCATGCCTCTTCTCTCGCCATCTCAGTCACTCCAAAGCCAAACATTTCTCTTTTTTCAATAAGCCCTCAGATCCCACTGCTATGGACTGTATCTCTGCCATCCCCTGACACACAGAAAAGCATACACAAATCTCCTCCTTCCTGTATGCACATCATTGTGCTCAGCACCCCTTCTCTCTTCTTCCCAGTAACCCCTCTGCTTCCCAGGGCTTATCTTCCAACTGGCAGACATGGGAAATCACACCTCGCTCAGATACCATGTCTGTCTTCCCAACTGCTCCCTTCATCTTGGCTACCATTCCTCAGCTCTCACACCTCTTTAGGCTGTCAATCCACATCCACGTATCTGACATTCATTACAAGTGATGCACACAGATACGGTGCATTGCACGCATGGCTGCTTTCCAAACACATTTTCCATTGCACACATATACAACCCCAGATTATAAATATACACAATTACATTTAGATTTTTTTAACATGAGACGTTAATGCTCTTCATTGACATTGCGCACATACCCTTGCATAATGAAACATGGGAAAATAAATATGGAAATCTGTAGGTCAAAGTGTAATGTGTTGACAGTGATACATCTTCTGAAGGTGTAATTTGTTGGCAGTAACATCTTCTAATGTTATTTTAAATTGCACCTCACATGACATGTCATACAGCAGCAGCTGCAGGAGGTCCATCATTAAATAATTTTGCACATTGATCAATTTGGCACAAGGTTGTTTATGTACAATATGTAACACAGTCTCCTAAAAATTCACTTCCTATACAGGTAAACTGCAATCACAAATACATTTTAGTGGGAAGTGTAAATGACGTTTTCTGTTAACATAATGATCATGTGTTCACAATTAACATAAATTGAAATGTAAAATCGTGAATGCATTGATATTCAACATCAATTAATAGTCCACAGGCCACCAAAATATCCAGTCTATAACATATTTTTCTCTTCCATTAAAATATCTGATCTTACTGTACAATATACCAAATATGTCACACCAAACATATCATAATAGCAAAAGCAAAAATAGAACTAAGAGGGTTTCCACAGCCACAGGACTAAGAGTCCATGCATTGAATACTGATATAGATGCTTTTAAGGTTTTCCCTTCCTCACTACTGTTCTACTGAACAGCAGAGGATGGACGGATAGATGGCACTCAGATGTTCCAAACTGAAAAACATGTAATTACCCTTTGCACCCAGTGGACAAGAGTGATCATTTCTATTGTCACTGCAGGTTTGGGGCTTTTTTTTTTTTACGTAAAGGTGTCATTATATGCTGAAGCAACCAGCTCTGTCATTTGTCCTTGGGAAACTTTGTGTTGCAAAACATATTATTCCTCACAAAATGAAATGACACTTTCTGTATTTCTCTATATATCTGGATACGTTCTGGTTTCCTGGACCATATGTTTGCTGAAAAGCATGGGAGCTTCACAGATGGCAAGTACAGGACAGCTCTTCAAGAAACTTCCTGTCACAATGTATTATTAATGTGCTACCAAGGGAAACTTTTAACAGATTTATGCTTTGTGAGTCAATATAGTTTGGCATAAAATCTTAAGACAAAAGTTGTGTGGATGTTTTACTGTTGCCAGCAATGCAGCTGCAGATATCCTTTAGTAAAAGACTTTCTGAAAAGTGCTCACAATGTCTTATCATTATAACCTGGGGCTTCACCTGCTGCGGTTGTTTGATGTAGTGACAGTAGGGTTAAGCAAACTCCATGTGCAAACCTTGTGTGCACACATGGCATCTGCTGAGCATGATAAGGATGCAGTTTATGACCACTGGGAGCCAATCTGCACTCGTTATAATCCTGTTTGGACAATGGGACATTCACTGTGGGTCTATTAGAACATGCTTGTTGACTAAATTAACAAAGGGCATTGACTCACTTGGAATGGAATGAGTGCTTTCTTATCACCAGCTTTACACCAGCCTCTCCAAGCTGACTGTAATAAATTCTACATGCAGCCACACGATTATTTAATATTCTGTCATTAGTTCAAAAGTTGTGACAATTGAAGTTTTCTGATAATTGTCCATTTCGAGAAGAATGTGGGAAGTAGGAGCAAAAAAAAACTTCCTAACTTTGGAGTCTCTGACACGTCTAAAGACAGCTAAAAGCATGTAATTAGAGCTGAATACTGAGTTAACCTCTTCACCCCTACTTTAACACTGTCAGTCATCACTTCAGCTTAGCACTTAAGTAGGTGGATTTCCATCATCATGATGTGACGAATGTGAACCAAGGCCATTATTGCCTGAGATGAAATTATTGCAAGGGTCTGCTGGATTTAGCAAAAATTCATCCAGTTTAAAATGCATCAGGAGACAAGATAAATATCTACTGAACTTTCACGGTAATTATCAGAGAGGCATTATCATATATATTTTGATACATGCATTGGTACGTATCAAATTACAACTCATTAAAAAATATATATAAAAATAAATTATTAAAATAAAATAAAAAATATGCAGACAAATATCAGAAGCTCAGCTAAAGAAGCAGACACCCAACTGGTAAACATCCCTTCAGCTATAATTAATGTAACAAACCAAATAATCTAACATTCCCTGTAACTGTTTACAGTGATTTTAACAGTGCCAGACAGTCCTGGAACACTTCTTCTTGTAAATCATTAGTTTGTCTCTGCATCGGTTGTGCTTGTGATCCACAAAGATCATATGTCATGTGAGTGTAAATACAAATGTATAGTGTTATCAAGGTGGTACAACACCTGTTTATTCTGCATACATACCTACATACCCTAGTCCATGAAGAACTCCACATTATCTACTTGACAGTCCTTACATTTTTATTATACTATATATATATTTTTTATTTATAAGTATAGAACATTCATAATGTGACCTTGATTCAGGAACAAAATTTTATTGCTTCAATATATTCTGCAGAACATGTCCTATTCCTCAGGAACATAAGGAGACAGTTCTCCAACTGCCACACTAAAACCTATCAAGAGACCATTATCACTTTAAATTGTTTATTGTGCAACAATTTTAGATTGTTAATCTATTACACTGTTCAACAAACTAACAATGGTGTTAAATAAACACTTACAACCTGACATACTTTATTGATCCACTTGGGGAAATTGTTGTTGGACAGCTGTACATAGATATGTTGGGTTTTGGTGTCTTGTCCAAGGACACCCTGGACACGTGGGACGTAGAACCAGAGTGCAAGTATCAACTTAAAGTTTTTTTCTCTCTGAACAGTCAAAATTCTTTTGCATGCATGTAGAGAAACTGAATCTCACACTGAAGACATGGTCATTCATCAACAGGACTTCAGTGTACAGCACTGCTGTTGATGGATTCATTGTGTCCATCAGAGCTGCATTTTATCTGGTGATGATTTATACCTCTCAGCTTACCTTGCAGCTTGGTCTTGGGGATTTTCCCACAGGGCTTGGTGGCTGTGACGGTGGCAGCACAGGTTGCGTCCATGAGCGCTCGCTTCAGCACGCCCGTCCTGTTCTTCTTGCCTGTTGCCAGATCACACTCTCCCCAATCCTGGAATTCGTACTTGCATTCTCCTATAGTACATAAATCAGTACTTATTAGATGCTTTTGTTTGGTGAAGTACCTCTGAAGAGGCATGGAATATAGTGATCAAATAAAACCTAATAAAGTTACACACTGCAGCCATATTTGTTATAAAATGTCAATTGAAATCAGTCAGTGGAACAAGCCCATTGAGCCTGAGGAGTTGTGAGTCATTCACTTTAATGAGTGGTTATAATATTATCTAGTTTCCACCAGTAGAAAGTGTCAAAGATCCACAGACAGAGTTCTGCTGAAACCTCATCGTAATACGCTCTTAATAACAAAACCAAAGCTGTGTATTTTTTTTACTCACAGGAACAGATGGCGTTTTGCAGTTTTGATCTTATTTCTTATATGATAAAATTCACCAACAAGTGAATGTAATCGAAGACAGCCTGGCTTCTGTTCATCCTGGACATATATGGTCTTGGCAGCAAAAGCAGTGAAAGCACTTTCACCAGCACCTCACATAAATTTCACATATGTGCTTTGATTGGATTTTAAATATAACCTACTTAAAGGGAACCCCAGAGGATGGAAGATTGGTCGAGAAAATGGCAGCTGTGCGTGTGTTTGTGTACTGTGTGCCCACGTCTCTCATATCTCCCTCCATTATTTTGTTGCTGCTCTTAACGCTGTGACACTCATTCATCAGCTTCCTCACACATGAAGGTGTCAGACCCCTTGTCAGTGCCTCTGAGATCCCAGGGTGCTCATCAGAGGAGCGGAGAGGAGGGAGAAGGGGTGAGGAGGGAAGAGGACGGATGGAGAGCAGGGAAGGGAGAGAGGGAGTGACAGGACCATTGTTGCAGGAATCCTACAGGGACTTACTGAGCATCTACTTTAAAACGCTGTGCGTCCATACCTATAATTTGTCTCGAAGAGAGAGCTTCTTTGCTAGCTCGTGGGAATTGGCAGACAGCCCATGTCCTCTTTAAGGTGTCACAAACAAGTAGGAAAAAAAGGTTGTACAAGTGTGAACACATCCACCCCCAGTGACCAAACATCTATCCAATGTCCTGTACATCTGAATACAAAATATCAAAGAAAAAAACTTTGGTTCATTAATAATCACAACATTTTTGCACCAGACTGAAAAATTGTTCACAATTATAACTTCACTCAGCAATTTATATATATCATATATTGTTCATATAAGATTCTGGTACTACTTTCTATTTACTGCTTGTACTGTATACCACCTTCTATGTATGCAATGTTAATTATTATTATTAAATGCAAACATTATGTAGAAAAATATGAATGTTTAAGAAAGCTTTTTAAAAAGGACTGAATTAAACATTTAAATGTAAAGGAGCAAAAAGCATGACATTCTCTGACGTGTAAAAATCTTTAGTTTATTTGTCTTTACTCCCCAGTGTATAGAAGCTTCATTTGAATATATGCACTTGTTTTCAATGTTCTTACTAACTTGCGTTCTTCCTATTATCATGTAAAAGAATGTCTACAGTATAAATATATATATATATAAACATACAGTAATGAGGTGAATTACAGATGTAAATTATATATGTGAAGAAGTCAGCTGAATTTTAACTACATATTGTTGCTGAAATTCAATAAGAAACCCAACACCCCTGGATTGATTGAGCAAACAAGCCTACCCAGGATCAGAAGAGGCCAGAGGACCCGTGAGACAGAGACTGTATGAAGTGATCGTCAATATTTCTTGTTTAAAGTTATAGAGCTCAATTCTAAGACACAGAGTGGCCACAAACTGATTAAAAGCAATACAATTCTAACCGCAGAATAATTTAAAAAATGTTTGAAAATAAATAACAAAAAATAAACTAATGTTTTAAAGAAATAGACACAAAATGAGAGAAAAACTGAAAAGA
>OMLM01020887.1:53862-81492 GCA_900302695.1 Helostoma temminkii | reverse complement strand
AAAGCTGTCAGAGGTTCCTACATTGACCCAGAATTAAAATACATACATAACTGTATGTAATTGTAATTTAGACCGTAACAAGGGGCGAAGCCAGCACACTGCACCTATCTCATCTGCTAAGACATAAGACTGGTTGACTGCACAACACTGAATAAGGAAAAATATAAACTGATCACCATTAGTTTGTGCACAGGAGAAAGTTGTGCATGGCAAAGACAAAACAAGCTGCGATAAGCATGTTTTGTTTTGTGCAATAAGCTTTTTTTCACCTAATTCACCCCCGTAGGCTTTCCGTCTTTTTCTAACCACTTTCAGTTTTGGAGCCCCTAAAGTCTGGAAAAGTGCCTGTGTCCCACTGTGTAAGCTGGTTGCTAAGATATTCTTTTAAAAACTCTGCTAATCCATTTTTAATATGTACAAAAAGCACAAATAGCAATGTATAACGTGAAAGGGGTCACTCACTGTGATGAGTAAGAGTAACCAACAGGTGCTACAGTCCTTTTCAGCTTTGCTGAGTGGTTTAGCATCTTTCAACAGCAGGCAGTGCAGGTTCTGAGAAACACATTTACTCTGTACAATAGATCCAGCACTATAAAGCAGAGATAAAAAGTTACCAACTAACAACAGAACATTTTAGAGCATTTAGCAGCTAGATAGTAAAATATTTTTCCCCAAGAGTTAGAAGGCATGAAGAGTGAATACTGGTCTGGCCAGAAACCTAACTTCAATGCTTATGTTGTTCCAGGAGCACTAGAATCTGCAACTGCTAAAACATGTAGGCTGCGCTTTGTCCCCTGAAGACCACACACTCATAACCTTTAATGTTGCACCTTGAAGAGCAACTTACCAGCAGCTAAATGGCTGAATATGTTGTGTCTATGTTTGCGTCTGTGTATATGTTTTCTGCCGGCGTCCGCTGATTGATTGCTGGGATGCTCTGGAGTGTGATCAGTGCACTCTGTCTTTGCAGTTCAGCAAAATTACAAATGCAAGATACTTGAAACTCAAAAGGTCATAGGGTGGTTCATTTTAAGAGGGGTAACTAGACCCTTATAATAATTTTTTTGTACTCTGCACATTTGCGTCAAGTTTTGTTTGTTGATTTTTTCTTTGAGCTAAATTGCTATATAGTGAGAAATTTTGTCAGAACCCTTTCAAGAAGATTTTCAATACATTTGTACATTGTTTTATATTTGTCTTCTATTTATGGACATGCAAGAAATTGCCGGTTGCTGAAAGGTTTTCAATCATAAATTCCTGGTTGAATTGTTGTTGTCCTCTTTCCTGCAAAACTGATGACCTTTGCCTAGTATTTATGGTAGAATTAATATAATATATATATATATATATACCCCTACTTGTATTATTATCTCTTCATACTGAAGTGCAGACAAATAAAAACAAAACATATTTTATTGACGGATTCTCTGTTCGGTTCACTGTTTACCTTGCAGACAAAGAACACAGCACTATGTCCTTGGGAAAAGTCAGAAAAAATTCCTTCTCAGTCGCTTTCCCATCTCAGTAGTTGTGATTCTTGAGAAGTGAATTCTTCACCTAGACACAGGGTATATTGAAAGGATTTATTTAGGAGTTTCTCGGTCTGTGTGTTCCTTGAGCTAAGCTTTTGAAAGATCCCAGCATAGATGAAATGAGAAGTGTATTGACTGGAGGACAGAGGAAGGCCTTTGAAAGAGACTGACAAGCAGACAAGCATGTAAAGTCAGTGATGGAGGTTCAGAATGCAGCCACAAATAAACAGCGGATTACAGAGCATGAAGTATAAAGAGTTAAGTGTAAAGGGTAACAGCAGGAATATGGATAACTATACTGCGAATTATACCAGAGAAAGCTAAAAAGTACAGCTGAGTGCAATTATACCTGTGGGTTAGATAGCACCTGCCACTAAATAAAAGTGAATCATTCCTCATGGGGATGCAGCGTGCCTTAATTGAGCCACGGCACCACTGCTCATGTGTTTAGGTGCAGATGATTAGAGGAAAATGCCACACATTTTCTGACTTGTGTTTTGTAAAGGTCAGACAGTGGGGGAGAGAGTGTGCGTAGAGGGTCCCCACTATCTTTCAGAGCAGCCCGGAGGAGTCCGCAGGGAGCCGCGCTCCGGAACAAAAACAGCATGTGTGGTACTCTTTGTGTGTGTGTGTGCTGCTTTTCCGTGTGTATTTGTGTGTGTGTGTTGTGTTTGAGGCCAAGTCTTAAAAAACAGCTCAGTTTGAACAGCGGTGGAGAATGACAGCCTTGTTTAATGATAAAAACACAATAATAACAAGGATGACAAACAATAGCACTGCGAGAGCATCCGAGCTGAAACTGCTGAAATTGAAGACTTCAATTTATGCACAAATGGCTCCATTAAACTGATCATGTTATATCTACACCTCCAAACACCCACTCAGTCACTTATCCCACTCATCTTTGTGTCCCCTTTTTTCTTTGTTGTGAGCACGCATATGAGAATATTATGAGCTCCGTGCCGTCACTGGTACAACTAACTCCAGTATCAATTACCTGGCTTTTTTTTTTTTTTTTGGTTATAAAACCACAATACCACAAATGAAGACTGAACACAGCACTCTTTGCAAACGCAATCCCACTCCCCCTCTCTTTATCACAGATTCTATTGAGCTTTGTAATATTTTAGCCATGTTTTCACATGGAAACAAGCTGCACAAGGAGAGCCAGGGGGGCCACACAAGTGGATTAAACTTTCAACAAGGACCTTTTCAGAGGAGACAGGTTGGTAAAATATCCAAAAACAACATGTTTTGATATTGGCTCAAGGGGTAAACATTACAAACAAATCTTCAACCATTCAAATTTTGGATGAACTGAATAATAGGACAAAACTTTAAAGATTGTGGTTTACTTTACAGAGTTAGTTTGAAAGTTTTCTAATGTTAAAAGTGGCCTTGTCTCCAGATGAACTGAACTTTACAGAGAAAAAAGAAATAAAGAAACAAAACTCTGGGTTTTCTGAGTTTTTGAAAAGTTGTTGTTAACGTTTAACAATTGAAGAAGACTAATTATCGTCGTTTGGGACATTTTTGTAATTATTGCAGACAGTAATTGAATTTGCAGCAGTTTTTCTATAAATTTCACTGAAGTTGCAGCGTCCAAGGTTCTGAAAACTGTATTTGTTTTGATATTTGGTAGGATTTTATACTGCAGTAATTGGTAAAACTGTCAAACTGTCTTGCAGTCTGTCTGTTTTAGCAGGAGAAAATTCAAAACTCCAAGCAATATCATACAGATCTGATGCATTTGGTTGAACTGAATTTGTGTAATCTTCCTTAATTGAAGTATATTCATTTTTTTAAAGAGACAAATTATCTCTTGGGTGGATTTTTACTCCTTCCTGGCTGTTATTTACTATTTGTTTATAACTATTTGGATTTAAAATGTATAGTTATTTGTTACTACTTATTATATATTATTATTTCAGCAGGTTGCATGTATGGCATTTCTTATGCTGAACATATTATCATACAGTAAATATATGTATGTTATATCCTAAAAGGGTTTATTTAACCTTTTTTCTGCATAAATGTCAGCCTTAAAAGAGGTCACAGGCTAAACACAAATAGATGCAGAACCATTACAAAATACACCGAAACAGGATACACTGTGAATATTCAGAGTCAGCTGGTTTTTATCATTTCAGATCATGCTGATATGGTTGTATGTTGTATTCAGTCATCTAGTTTCCTCCTGCTCCTTAATCTCCATTCCTTTCATGGAAGAAAGCGACACCTGAATCACCTGTGTACTGACAGGCTTTGGGGCACGCCTTATCACCACTCTTTGTCCTTGCGCTTTTCTCTCCATTTGGGTGCCTTTTGATTGCTAGAAATAGCTTGTTCCTGTTAGAATCTAGCTGTCTGGCCAGTGGACCTGTGCAGTCTTATCCCCATGCAGCTGCTGACAGCCCAGAAGCAGAGCTCCGTCCCTCAAGCCCCACGCTGTTAGCATTAGCAGTCACCACCTCCCTCTCTCCTCTCCTAGACCCTCTCTCCAGCGTACATTCCAAAGGTGCCAATTTAGACCTGTCTGTCTAATTGAAAAGGCAACATTTATCTTTGTATATGTGTGAGACAACCAGCGTGTGTGTGTTAGGGTGTGTAAGTGTGTGTGTGTTCCTCTCAGAAACCCACAGAAAGCACCTTGAGTCACTTGTTCATTAAAGTATGCTGGATAAGAAAGCCTTTGCACACAGCATGGGCAGTTTTGTCTGCCTTTTGATTAAGCTATCCTCCCCCTTTTTTCTTTTCCTTTCTGTCTGCCTCTCTCCGTCTCTCTCTGCTCCTTCCCCCACGCCTTCAGTGGATTTAGCTGAGAAATATACAGAGACATTGTATTTCTGTCCACTTGAGCAATGCCATGCATATCTGTGTATTTAATTTTGCTTGTAAACAGACTGTGGAATTTCATATTTGGACTGGAGAGGCAGTGACAGCTTATTAAAGAGCTCTGAAATCGCTGTCTTCTTGAAAGTGAGAATGCACTTAATGTGCCGTGGATTGAGGTAAATAATGCTGTAGCAGATATGCCCGTCAGTCTCCTGCAGAAAATGTAAAATAGGAAGAACACGTTCATTTAAAGTTCAATTTGTTTGAAGTCTATTTATTGTTTATTTTAACTTTATTAACACGTTCTTATTGCACTTCTGTGCTGTCATACTGTACATCGGACACATTCATCATTAAGTCATTAAGTCAGCACACATAATTAAGAATTAGTCAATTAGGAAGACATGCATTAATTACAGCATAATTTGTTCTCTAGATGACAAATTGATAATCCAACAAAAATGTATCTTTTGCCAACATTCGTCCCCAGTAAACTTAAACATGTCTGTAAAATGAGCTGCGTTCCTCACAACAGGGAGGGAATCACCTTGGTGACTTCCCACCAGAGGCTGCCTAATTCAGCCTCTGGTGAATAAATGTAACACATAAATGGTCCCTGAAGTTGAATCAGAGATGCAGTTTCTATGTTTTTATGTCTTATATTTGGGGGAAATGTGCATTCTATATCTGTAAGTAAGGCAAAGAATTTGACTTATTTCTGCTTGATTTATAGGTGTTGTAGCATTTTCATTTGTTGTAATGACGACTACCTGAAGTGTTGGGCAGAGCAGGAAGAGGCAGGGCTGGGCAGAGAAGAGAATCTTTTATGGTGACATAAGCTAAAACTACGTATTGTATAAACAAAAATCATAATATCAAAATAAACTTTCTAAACCACGCTGAAGGTATAATCCACTTCTTTTCTGCTGTCACTCCATATGCTCAATATGTTTCACATGCACTACTTCCTTCTCAGTCTCTTAAGCCTGAAAAAGGGTCCATATTAAAGTTTTTGCCTTTTTAACATGCTCAATGAATTTACAAACGTCTAACAGCCAGTCCAGTCACTCTAGCAATACCAGCCTACCAAATCATTTAACACATATAGTGATAGTGGTAAACAGGCTGGTATGCACTCACCTACAGAATGACTGAAGACTTTTTTAACCAGTTTAATTAGTTTTTAAAAAACTGAGTAACAGTTTTGGCATAAGGCTTGGGTGAATAAAAACCTCATTGTCACTGTGCACAAACATATAATGTGTCTATGTAACATCACAGAACCTTCAATTTCTCCTAACACTATCTTTTACAGCATCACTTTATAGAATAAATGATTTGGGCACCCTTTGGTGAGTTCCAAGATCTAACATGTTTCCCTTGTGCAGGCTGGCTCACAGTAAGAAGGACCCTGGTTTGAATCCACGGTTCGGCTGTGAGCTTCTCTGTGTGAAGTTTGCATGTTCTTTCAGTGCTTGTGTGGGTTTTCTCCAGGTGCTCAAGTTTCCTCCCACAGTCCAAATGCAGACATGCAGTTAGGTTAACTGGTGACTCTAAATTAGAATGTAAGTGGGTCACCCCTGTGACAGACTGGCTGGCCTGTCCAGTGTGTGCCATGGTTCTTGCCCAGTGACCAGAGAAAAAGAAGTTGGGATGGATGGAGGCTGGCTCTGGTGTTTACTTGAATAACACAGACATTAGCATGTGATTTGGTGGACAACTACATACTATAGGAGTTTAGATTCAGTTCAGGACTACACACTGCTTAAAAGGGAAACTATTACTCATCTTCCAGATTTAACCACAATACTTGTTACTGATAACTTACATCTGCCACCTACACAGACGCCAACATTTCCCTACAGAGGTTTCCCACCTGCTTCCCCCAAACTAGGCTTCACATTGAGAAGCTGAGATGAGCACGACTACAGCTGATGGTGGAGAGATAAAGTCTTCAGTTACCTGATAATCTCACATCATCATGATCACCGTAACATGTCTGACTTCAATCAACACTGTGAGGACATTCTGTAAAAGCCATAATTTTAACAAACTCCTCTCTCCTCTCTCATCCGGACTCCATCTCAATCTGTTTTACATTATGTGTTGATGTTTGAGCTCCTGCGGGTGGCTTTCTGTCTGACAGGTGGCTCAGATCATCTTCTGTTTATTTCAAATAAAGCCGAAACCTAAAACCTCCAAAAGCAGAGAAATACCTGCTGCGAACAGATATCTGCTGTTCAGAGCAGCAAATGTATACTTTGATCAAAAGAATGCGGGATAAAAAGTACAGTCAAAATGTCACAGGTTAGAACTTTGCACACTTTGTAAGCACACATCCTGCAAGGCATTGTATTTCCTCCACTAAGTATATGATACTAATAGATAGTAAGGTACACATTTGTATATGTGCACATTCAGCTACTTAACTGGAAATACACATAGCAAAAACAGATAAAAAGAATGACTTATATGATATTGATACACTTTAAGTATCAAAAGCAGATGTAGTCAGAGAATAACATTTTCAGTTCAAGGTCAGTGGTTACAAATTTACAAGTGCCACGGAGCATACAGCATGTGCTGCTCTTCATATTAAGATCATAATTGAACCTACATCATTTAATGAGTATATTTATCCAAAACATATTACAGCACAGTATACGCTAGACCAATCTAACAGGTTTATACATTATGTTTGAAGGAAATAAGTTACAAGCATAATATGAAAGAAACATTCAATTTCCCTTGGTATTTTTCATGCTTTGTCATCTAGAGAGTCTTGTACTGTGATGTCTTTGTCTTAAGAGAGAAGATGTTGAACTGTCAAAGGATTCATTAATGCTCCTCGCCCTCCTTCTCAAATATTCTGGCTGCAGAATCTCAGCTTGTATCTTGAGGGAAACGGCGGTGACAGTAGTGCAACATTAGCTTGCGAGGCATGCTAAACTGTGCCGTCACCAAGACACGCACAAGATGAGACGTTCTGACTGTCTGACATCGAAGGAAAGACAATAAGTGAGACAGTGTGGGCAGATCGTGTTTATTCACTTTGGCAAAACAAATTGTGGTGGACAGTTTGACAGCTTTTCCTACCATTTTGAGGAGATGTAATATTGTGTTTACAGTATTGCTGGCAAAGACATTGGAGAATATATATATAGTGTATTTATACTTTATATATTTACCTATCATGTTTAAACTAGTGCTCTCCTGAGCCCACATACTGTGAATCAGAGGTGCCATATGTGTGTTTCTCTATACCCTCTTGAAAGAGGTATTAAGGGTACAGGTCTATATGGGCTCTGATGTTGAGTAACAAACATTCAGTACTGCATGTGGTGCTGAAGCCCATAGCCCTTTAGGTTCCCTTGTAGCCTGTGTGGCAGTGGAATAAAGCCAGAGTGCAGATTACGAAAGCTTCACAAAGGCAAACAGTAGTAAATTTCCCTCCAGGCTGAGGCTCACCTCAAATCACACAGCAGCAGTGGAGAGAAATGGCTATAGTTCAACATCAAGACGCACGTCACCCGCCCTCGACGAGTCAAACCCCCACAAGCGATGCCTAAAAAAGCTTATTGATTTTAAAATAACAATGATAGTTGGACCCTACAGTCCTTTGAGTTGCAGCATTACCTCACTATCCGTTCAATTTCAGGGATGACTGCAACAGAGAAAGTCTGGGCCTTTTAATATCTATCCAGTGTGATTTGAGAGGAGGCAGTGATAACTGGTCATTTTCAACTATTTTCTCCCAAAGACACCAGTCAGTGACACTTGAATTGTCCCTACATGTGCCCAACATGCTCAAGGCAGGTGTGGATTCATTAGTGCACGCACATTCAAACTCTCTGTTCGATTCCTATCTCCAGTTTGAAATGCTTGCTTGATTAATATTCACTCACACGCTGCTCCCATTTGGTAGACCCGCAGAGAGATGAGTTTTAGGTGCAGTGTTTCTCTGCTGCTTGAGTTGGGGATTTGTTCTTCCCTGCAGTTTCTTTTCCTCCTCAAATACCTCCGACAGTCTGCCTGAAACTAAAAGATAGTCAGACTTGGAGGTGAACTTGGAGTCTTGTCCTTCCTAACAATATTTGAAAAATCTCTGTCTGAATAATAAACATATCAAATGGATTTTAGCTTTTTCGTTTTTGTTCTCATATGATGAAACCATTAACATTTGCAGCTGCTCTGCTTTTTGTATAAATAAACTTAGGCTTTGAATGTGAAATTGTGCTGAAAAAATAATTTTAAAGTAACTTTAATTATTTTTTTTAAACGTCTGTATTGAATTTGTGAATAATGTTTATTTTAATCTAGACTTTTTAATGTGGCTCACATTTAAAAAACAATGGCATCCATCAGTATGGAGCTATTTTCTAAGCCTGCAATTATTAATTAATTTACACATATGATTATATGATTATCTACCTTGTAAACACTGTAAACATACTGTGTGTTTTACATGTGAGAATTTTTAACTACAATATAACCTGGTAATTTATTTTTTGTGATGACAAAAATAATTGCACAGAAATTAAAAGTTTAATAGGCAAATCATTTAGGATAATGGATAGATGATTAAAAAGGAGGCTTTAAACAGCTTTGAAATTGGAGCTTTGCACACATAAAACATAAAATAACTATTTATAATGTAATGTGACATTACTGCAGCAAACATATTCAAAAAGCATATGTTGTGCTCAAACAGGTGAATCTGCATTAAAAAAAAGTGATATCGCATGTATGTTGTAGTAGTAAATGTCATAACTTTGTCACTCATTTTGCATCTGAAAGAAATCACTGGTCACTCTTCCAAACTGTTAACAATTTCACAGTATTCACAATAGTAGGTGGTTGTTTGAAATAAGATCTGAGTTATTAGAATTTCCCAGTCCCATTACAAATCTTCACATTAAGGGGAAAACAGCTAATTTCTGATGACTCAGCCGTGAAACACAATCACACTTATTCAGTAAAGTTTATATTTGTTCTTAATGGGCAGCAGAAATTGGAAGCAGGAGACCTTTTTTGTAATGGTGATATTAGTTTCTTTTGATTTAACTGTCAGTAGAGGGCTCTCATGATCTATCCACAATAGCCCTGACCTCTCATCTGCACTCTGCTGTAGTAACTGTATTTAATGACACCTACCATCACGTCCTTTCATGGCAATATTAAACTGAGCTTTTATTTTCTACTCATTGTGTTTTTCTACCTCAAAATTGAGACGATTGGAGAAGAGATTGCCTTAATGTTTATTACCTCACTGTCAAACTCTGCTGTGTCTTTGTTTTCTGCTACTCGATGTCCCATTGATTTTCTCACGGTGATGCTCCTGCTTAGACTCAAATAAATGACACCCACGGTCCCCCTTCTCTCCTGTCACCTCCATGTGAAGGTGTTCAAAAGCCTTTTTTGCTGTGTTGTTGTCATACTGAGTGGATGACCTCAACAACTACACACTGGCCTCTACTGGGTGAAATAAGTAATTGCATGACGAAAGGAAAGCAGGGAAAAGGTTCTGGGGGGAGGTGGGTTAATTTCAAATGTTTTTTTCTAGATGGAAGATGTCAGCAGCATTAGAGGTTCATTTAAAAATGTCATGCATGTTGGCTGGTAGTTTTGGGGTATGCATGGAGACGGAAATGGAAAAAGCCAGGTTTCTCAGCTGCTCCTTGTGAACCTTGGCGCCTTCTCATCTCCCCAGAACACTCTTATGGAAGGCTTTGAATTACCTGCACTCATCTCTGCCTAAATTGTTGAAATATGTTAGAAGTTGATCAAACAGAAAGGCTTTCGGAGCATACGGCCGACAGAGCTTCCCCTGTGGGCTGTTGGGTATCAGACATGAAAACAGGGAAAGAACAAAGGCTCGTCGCGACTGTTAAAGACGCCTGGACCACAGCAGCCCATCAAAATTCATTCAGTGAAACAGGCGTGAAATACCCGCCGACTGCAGGAAGCTCTCAAACATGTCAGAACTCCGCTTCTGTCTTAAAGATAATGTGGTGCCGGAACATGGAGATTCATTTCACCATATTCCTCAAGCACAAATCAATAAATCGAGTATCTATAGCGTTGATCACTGGACATATCAGACCACAAACATCTGGTTATTGTCGTAATCACTTTTAGTGGAACAAAGGAAACATAATTTTAACAACAGATCAAATAACTACATGTAAAGTGAAAGAGTTTTTTCTTAATTTCAAACCCACACAGAGGTACCACCAGACTCACTTGTCATTTGTCCCCTAGTTTAGCTGAGAGTTTCCAGCAGGCCAATCATTCAACCAGCTAAAACACTCTTTTGCAGACCATCTACCTAGCAACAGAAAGACAAAGTTAGAGGCCAGATAGTGAACAGTGGCGTGTCTATTAGTCTGACTTCCCTCAGGTGTTGATTTGAAGCATTAAAAGAATAATTAATAAATGACCTAAAGTAAATAAATGTGACTCAAACTGCATGTTGGCTGATTTTCAGCATTAGGCACACAGACACTGGTGAACATTGTGGCACATGCTAATAAATTAAGTATTTTCCTAAGTAGTTGACAAAGAGCAAAACAGATCTCAAAGAGTAAATCATGGACTTCAGTTGGTTTGGTAGCTAGAAACATAACATCCAATAATTTCTAATGTGGCTCTGGATCAGCTGTGTTTGTAAACACTGTAGCCACGACAACTTCAAAAAGTGTTGCGTCAGTGTCTACATGCAGTTTATTCTATTTTCTGAGTCTCCAGAGCCAGTTTGGTGCTGCTTTAAAATATAAGGTGTTAGGTTGAGAAGTAGAGGAGTTACAGAAGAATACACACAATTGGTGGTTGGAATACAATAACCTGTTAACCTTCTGTAAGACTGCAAACTGGAGAGTTGTTTACTCCAGTTTGCAATGATAGTGTCACTCAGTTGGTACTATGTCAGGCTATGCCAAGCCCTCAATGAATCAAAGCTTGCAGTGCGCTATATTGCAGGACCCAGTGACAGTCTTATTTCCAGCGATCAAGGAAACGGGGAAAGTTATTTACTGAGAATGGAGGACAAAGGCAGATTGGACATCTCTGATCTGTCAAGGACATGACTTTTGGCCAAAGCAAATTCTTCACTTTTATTGCATTGTCTTTCGGGCCAGTTGGCACAAGAAGATGGGACTGGAAGGCTAACATGCCACATTGCCTTCATCTAACACTGTCTTCTACTGCTAAGTTTCCTGGACAAAGATAAAGTCAAGTCCATAGACTGTGGAGTCTGGAAAGAACCAGGCAATTGTTCATTTTATTCGAGTCTGGCCTTGTATGTTCCAGAGCGAATTCTGGAACATGATTTTTTAAAATCTAGCCTCAATTTAATAGGACATGTAAATAGATTTTATATGTGACGTCTTCGAGTTGAAAAGAAGAAAATGTAATTGTCATCAAGGTCCCAGGGGGTAAAACAACTGTGCGTATGTGTTTGTGTGCGCATTTAGGAGAGAGTTGGAGCTTTAAGTGGAGACTAGTCACCAAGGAGGACACATGCAGCACCTCAGAGATTAACCGCCTGAGGTCCAATGACGTCAGCTAGAGAAGCTGATGGGAATTCAATACAAAGCATCCACACCACCTAATTTATTCCACAATAAAATCGGCTGCAGCTTGTTTGTCTGCAGTTGGAGCTGATGACTGGAGTTCACCACACATTCTGTGAATCAGCTGGAATCTCTACTCACTTATTTGTTAAGCTCCCAAAACAAATGCAGTAAAACAGAAAATCCTCTAAAAGCCGCTGTGAATTTGAGATACCCCACGACTAGTTCATTTGCTGCATTATGTGTCACAATAGTCTTACAAAACAGGAAAAGCAAACAATACAATGAACACCAAAGAAAGTTGAAGCATCTCTTTTCACCATAAACGCAGCCACTGTGCGATAATATTGAATGAAAATGTTGCCCATTTTCCAAACAAACTAATTTAGACTTGTTGCTCACACATAATTCAGTGTTTACAGTCAATCTCACAGATCCATCCTATTCACCATCACCACGCCTCTGCAGTAAGCTATTTCCATCCATCAAGAATGCAACTCACCAGATTTTCTGTGCCCCCACTGCTGTTATTGTTTACATTCATTCGGACAAAACACTATTTGCTACTGCTTCATATGTGAAATTATGCTGCGCGATTTCCAAATAAATAAGGAGGCCTGTTTTCCTTTGTGGAAAAATTCCATCATTTCCATGCAAAATGAAAACACAGCTCAGGACTGCAGTGCGATTGCCTGTAGCCATTCCATGACTCTGGCTGTGCTCAGATGTTGGGTGGATGCAGGGTTGGCTCTTGCCTGCAGTCACAGCCCAGGGCATAAAACAGGAATTTTCAACTTGCCACTGAGCATTAGAAAGTTCAGAGGAGACACTGAGTCCTCATGTATAAACACTGCAAAGTGTAGCAGGGCCACTGTCTCCACTGACACCCTTTTTTTACTTTAATGTGTGTCACACAAGCTACTGCAGTCAAGAGAGTTTTACTCTGTGTGAAAAGAGCATGCAAATGCCTAAATCTGACATTCAGTTGACAACTCGAGTGGAGACCTGGTCTGCAGAGCAAACACAGTCAAAATAGCTTAGAAAGAACCTTTTTCCTATACTAAAATGTTAAAATGTAGAATTACTGGCACATAATTAGTTAGGTACACATAAATGAAAAGGTTAACCTGATAAAGGAGTAACAAATGAAGCTGTGGTGTACACTTTTATATCAAATTAGACTTAAAGGTCCCCTATTATGCAAAATCCACTCACTCCACTCCAATCATTTTCATTCATTTACGTGGGTCTTGGCTCTATGTAGCCATACACCAAGGTAAAATCCACCCTCAGAACTGTCGTAACTGCAGTTTCCCCCTCATTGAAGTTAAAGTGGGGGTGCATCACAGGCGGTTCTGGCCAATCACTGTCCACCACAGCCTGTCCCAACCTGTCCAGTGTCTGTGGGAGATTTCTTGCTACAGCTGTCTTACTACAGTAGTCTTACTATACAAACAGCAAAAAATGGTAGGAGTACTGTCTACTGCATGCTACTGTTGGATGTGTGGATGAACACAAAAGACTTATTCCTATTCTCTCAGGATCTGAAGAAACAGTGGATTTACCTGTTTTTGCAGACTGGTTCTCACAGAGAAGAACACTCAGAGGACACACAACATTCCTTTACTTTACCAGTGAGGACCATTCTGTACAGCACTGCTGGATTAACGTCAGGACTTGGGCTCACTGTCTAGGGTTGACTAGACCATGTGTCTAAATCAACAGTGACAGTCAATACTACATCCATACAATGTGTTTTTGGTGTTATTGGCAGTTTGTACCAGTTTGACCATTTGTAGACAGACATACACTTGTGTAATCCAACGTGGGGTCGGAGGTACATCACCAAACAGGAGGGGAGGGGGAGAAACCATGTCTCCTTAAAATTATGTTTCTATACAACTAAATCACAATTACATTTTTGTGAGAAATGTAATTGCAACCGGATTATGCTTTCTGTCAACATAACTAACATGTGTTCACAATTAACGTAAATGACAATTTACAAATACGTTGATACTTAATGTATCAATTAAATGGCCGCAGGAAACGTATTTTTGTCTGCCAAATTATCTGATCTAAAACATCTGTTTTTCTCTTGTGCTAAAATCTCCGATCTTGTAGTTCAACATGCTGATATGTGACTCCAACTTTATTAATGTGTTTTATGGCTGTGTTAAGGCACTCACAGCACTGGGTTGGGGTCAGGGAAAGATTGTGGGCTGGGTATTACCAAAAAACAGATTACTTCACACACAATGTCTGCATGAAAATTATCTAACCCCAAGCACAGTATTTTTCATGCCTATATGACCTAACCTGACGCAGGACTCTGGTCTCGATCTCAAGTCTGCAGATTGCCCAATCCTGCATAATCATATACCCGCCATCCACCCCAACCACCTCCTTGCAGTACAGTTCCTGTTAATTAGTGTGACGTTTCATTTATTCACAAAATACTTTGCCTAACAACATAATAATTACATTCGCTACAAAAAGGAGGATGTCTGGAATGTGTTTTTTAGCCCCCAGAATACAATACAAGACCTGTAAGATTTAAAATTACTTAGTGTAATTTGCGTTCAATGAAAGTGAACAGCTCAAATGCCAGGAACAACCTGGTTTAATCCCTTGCGCTATAAGATACTTTGACACGTTGGCCGAAGGAGCCATTGGACCCACATTGGAGGACAGCCTGCTTTCCCTACTGAGAGCCACTTGTATTTAAATTACCCTCTTGGGATATCTTTTGTACCTTTCAACTACCATAAAGGCACACCACTGTTCCTGATCATTTGAAGTAGAAAATCCAATTCACCCTAAGGTAAAGGTAAATGGGTTATTAAATGTCATATTATTAAAGTTTATAAAACTGTGCACTGATTAAGGCACCCATATGGTGCAGGGGAAATAAATACTAAATCCACCACTGCAAAGAGGGTTCAATTCCCAGCAGTGGTGCTGCTAGTTTGACCCCAACTGGTAGTGTTGATGGATGGGAAGCCAGTCATGGATCATGTCCTAGACATGGCACTGACTTGTTTGTCTGGTTACTGTCCTTTCCGAGCCAAGAGTGAGAAATAAAAGCCAGAAGCGCTGCAGGATGAGGGAGAAATGTCCATTCAAATTAAAGCAGCACTCTGATTTTCACCATATTTCCACATGTTATGTTTAAAGGTCACTCGGGTGCGTGACTAAACTTTTCAGTTATGTACCCAAGTACAACTTCTGCTGTTCTATTTCAGTACAATACTGTTTCTGCCTTTAAGTTAGAGCCTAGTGGCGGTCAGCTGGTGTCCAAAGCGCAATCTAAAAGCTCATTTCACATCCATTTTCAATTTGTGCTTACAGTAAATGTTTTGTAAGAAACTTGCAGAAAAGGCGAAATATGGGGGAGGAATGTGCTTATGCTTTGCTTTAATACTGAAAACTCAAAGGGAACATTACAGAATGACAAATACCTTTCTTATAGTGCCACTGCAAAGAGCAAGGTTGTTGGGAGGTACACATAAATACACCATGCTGATAAAAGGCTGATAATAGACCAGAGGTTACAAGAAACAAATGCATTCACTAAAAAGCATGAATGTCATCCTAGGTGGGAAGCAGCAGTGAAATGCCTTAATGTGTTAGAGTTAATTAATTATACAACCTTGTCAAATCCTCATGAATATTTTCATATAAAGGTACTTGACGAAAAAATGCACTGATTCACATTTCCACCTGCTCAGATAGAGATTTGTATATTTTAATGGAAACATGGCTTTAAAATATGTAAAAGATTCAGTCACAGTCTCTGTAAGTTTATGTGCCTGCTAAGTGCAACTGTCTCCTTCTGGGAGCATCGGGCTCTTTCAGTGATTAACTGTTGGTGAGGAAGGGTGAAAGGGGTACGAAGACAAGACCTCAAGGGTCTACAGACACCTCTTTGACCAGACAGCGGTGTAGAGGCCATAAATCTGAAATGCTCAAAGGATGAAACAATATGGATTCACGTTGTGTTTTTGTCTTCCTTCTCCCAGGGCACCTCCTTGTACTGTACTGTCCTCATTATGTACTGAACAGCATGTGAAATGTTGCTTTACTAGCCCTGCTAACATCTCCAAACTCCAGCAGAGACAGAGGGCAAGGCCACAGCCTTGGCCTGGTGTTTATGGTCAGATGGAATGTGAACTCCGGGTGAGGAAAAAGGGGGGGAAGTTATAATGAGGCATCCCCCCTCTGCTGGTTGTTTGTTTGGACAGACCGGCTGTCTCACAGCTCAAGCTGTGGATGGAATACTAATGGATATGACTAATGATTCTCTCTCGCCTTTCTCCTGATTCCTTCCCACTCGGCTCTTTTCTCTCACTTCTCATTCTCCCTTTGCTGCTCGTGGATGAAACTTAGAATTCTCAATTCTCGGGGTATCAAAATCCATAAATGATTTACAACTCAGGGGACAGCTGTGACATGCACGAACACTTCAGAGTCCTTTGGGGCTCGACTGAACACACCCCCGGTTTTATAATCACTTATTTGTGGGTGGACATAAATGTGCATCTATAGAGTAGGATTATCTAAACCTCTCCTCATACATCATAGGTGTTTAAGTTTCCAAATCATACTTCCTCCAGAATGTGGTGCCTTGAGGGAAAAACAGGAAGACATCCTGGAGCTGCATAAATGCTCCACTGGGCCAGATTAAAACCCGCCGAGATTTAACCACGGATTAGACACTCCCTTTGGCGTGAAGAGGCTGTATAAAGTGTTTAAATTATTTTGGTATTAAGTATTGAAGATCTGGCCCTTTAAGCAGCCTGGTAACCACTGTTTGTTCTATTAAAAGAGCTACACTAGGGAAAATGCTAACATTATAAAACATAAACCTATACTCTCAGTGATTCAAAAGAAGTGATATGAAAGCAATTTGATTGCTTTTTTATGTGTTCACTTAAAACATGATTGAATTTCACAATTAACTACGCAAACCTTTCTTACCAGAGTGGTTTGACTACTCAGAGCAACACTACCCTTAGAAAACCAATCAGCAATTGGAATAGAGACACTAGGCTGGCAGATGTTGTTCCACAGCGATGCTCACGATCAATTTAACTTTCCATTCAACATCAGTGGCCACATCAAAACAAATCCCTACATTCCTGTAAGTACGCTACATTCCTGCTGCCATGAATCTGAATGCTTTCTTCTTCCTTTTAGAGACCGCTTACACTTTACAGGAATCAAACTCTATTTGTAAAAATGATTACAATATTCGTAATAACTGGGAGGGAGGCTCTAAATACAATGAGTCTGCATTGATTGAGCCAATAGATTACAGCATTTAGGTGGGGCTCTGGCAGCATATTGGCTGTATGTTATTTAATAGTCCTCTCAGGATTTAGCTCTGAACCATTTAGCAAGGTTCTGCACTGGGGAGAAAGTCGATAACGTGGCATACTTTTATTTCTGCTGCAAATGTTGTCATTACTAGGAAAAGGATTCACAGAAGACCAAATGATGAGGTTCATTCTGTGAAACATCCAGTTTGCAATATGTTTTTGTTTATTTTATAGTGAACCTACCTCTGACCGTATTAGTTGCGCAGTTCCTGTCTTTGTCTGGCTTTCTCTTTTCCTCTGCTGATATGGTGTGAGAGAGACAAGATCATCCCTCAGTTCATTAGAGGAATACAAACATTACACACTCCCCTGTGCTTCACACTCTAAAGCCTGTATACACATAAAGTACGGCTAGGGGAACACTGATATTTACTAAAGACACACAAAAGCTGCATCTCTTGTATGTCCTAAGCTTCTATAGTGAACACTGTGGGAAGTGTTTAAGCTATTTACTGTATGTGAAAAATTTAATCTGCAAATTCTACCATATATTATGTCTATTTAAAGGGGTTCTAATCAACTTTTATATTGGGTCAAATAATCCAATAATCCAAGAGCTTGATTGATAAACCCACCCAAAATGTAAGATCCCCTCCTACCTTGAAACTGTCTTAGATAATTCTTTAATAGTTAATTTAATATCGCTTTACGGGTTTTGAAAATGTAACACCAACTCAATTAAGATAACTGAACGTGAGAAAACAAGTCCACATGGGTCAAGATGACTCAGAAGTTGTTGCCTGCTTTTGTTCCTCATGTGTAAGTTGCTATGGATAAAAGTATTTACCAACTGACTAAATGTAAATATAATGAATTTAGCTAATTTATTCTACTCTCTAACCTTGTTGTGACCTGAAGTCAGAACTAGCCATGCCAAGTTGTACAGTTGTATGAAAATTAAAATTGCATATTTTATTTAGATTAACTATAACAGTGGCTCAAAATTATCAATGAACTCTGTTTACCTCAGATTGTCAGAATGTTTTAAATTCTTTCAAATTATCATATTGGTTTTATGACCTCACTGCTCTCATCAACCTCAATTTCATCAGCGGCAGAGAGACAGAAACTCACTGTGTGCAACCAACCCAACAACACACAGCAGAAAGATAAAGATGGCAACAGAGTGCAGGACTCATCAACTAAAGAGCTCCGCAGATGTTTCCCTCAGAAGTTATAAGGTTGTTTGTTTTTTGACAGAGTTAAATGCAATAAACAGATGATTGCTATGTGTTGTGCAAGTTCACAGCAGTCCACACAGATAAAATAAAGCAGTTCATGTTTCACAATGTTGAATATTGTTCCATATTTTTAATTGCAGCACAACATTTGGTTCCAAAATGCAACTTCGTCTGTCTGGTGCCCGAATGCCACACATGCACGGAGTGATAGATGGCAAGGAGAAAGGATGAGAATGAACTGGTGACTAACCAGACTGTGGGTATACACATTAAATGAAAGAAGTTCATCTTGCATGTAGACAATAATCACATTTTATTTGTAAAATGAAAATCACTGCATGGAATAAACAATACTTTTTTTAGTGTGTCCATGCACAAAAAAGGAAATACAGCTTTATATTTTGGATATTACAGGAAGATTCTGGATATTGGATATTACATTCAGTCAGTGAGGCTTTCACTGGGCTTGTGTAATCTTAGAGTGCAGTAAATTACAAATCATTGTTTGGCAACGTTACTATAAATCATCTGTTCCATTACTGGTAATTATGCAATGTTCCATTTTACAGACTGAATACTATAGCAAGAAAAGCTGAATCAATGATTACTCAGAAATAAGCACACAAGTTTAAACACGCCAGGACAAAAAATAAATGATACCACATTAGTGCAAGTTTACTTTCTCAGTAAGGTAAAGAATTTGCGTTCCAGCCCTGAGATCTTTGCCCTCTCTTCTTTCCATCACTTACTGTACCAGCAAGCATGGGAACAGTTTGTGTTTGTTTGTGTGTGTGTGTGTGTGTGGGTGGGTGGATGTGTGTGACTGACTTGGACACTAATGAGCCAACTGATTACTGTGGAAAGCCTCTGGTTATCATTAGCTCTCAGAGGATCAAACACCAGATCAAGCCAACAGCAGGGTGGAGCGATGCAGGACACAAGTACATATTTGTTTTTCCACTGGAAATGCGAAAAGTCTGCACAAATTTATGGAAGATAAGAAATTAGAACCTCTATTAATGGTGTAATGATGCATGGTGGAAACTTGGCTGTGATCAAAAAGCAACTGAGGGATTCACAACATGCCTAAACACTTGTGCATGAACAAAGACCCCGACTCTTGTTATTGAATTCCTCCACAAAAGTCATCAGTAACCCCATCAGTGTTTTCTTAGACAGTGGGGACCAACACACCACAAGAGAATCGTTCTCTCATCAGCGGCTTGGAGGTTTTGCAGGCAGCTTTGATTGTTTCAGCCCTGTCTGTAATGAGATACCTGCTTTCTTGACATCTCCAGGAGAACGTCTGCATTTCCACACGTGACTATTAACCCAAAAGCCTCAAGAGCTGGTCCCCTTGCATACACTGCTCATCACCACAGTTGAATAAAACATTGTGTGAGAGCTCTGAGGCAAGCTCAGAGCACCTCTTCATCCCTTGAAGGACTCAAGTTAAATGATAATTGTTTGGTGAGTACACAGTGCTCACCGAATTGCCGAGACCTGGGGACATAACAGCTTTGTTAAAACAACAGGGAAAGAACAAGTGTTCCCCTACAGTACCATGTCTGGCTTTGCATATTTTGGCTCTTCTGCCATGTTCCCATTTCACGTATTTAACTTATTTATCTTAACCTATTAATGGGAATGTTGCCCAAAACTGTAAAAATAAGACACAAGTTTAAATACGTCAGAATAATCGTTTAATGGAAACATTTTTCCAGATCTGCTTTATTTCTGCGCCACGATGACTAGAACAGGATGCAATGAAAGATGGTTCCTTGACAGGCCTCTCTCCTGGTATCCCTCCCCTCCTCATTTCTTTTATTCATCTCTTTATCCTGACCACCCTTTCTGAGGAGGCCCTCCAGACCCCATCAAGGCTCAGTCTGTTCATCCCACATGTGAGGGGTCATTGCGTACCCCTAAAGAATAAACCAGCCACTCAATGTGAGGATCTTTGTGTATGTTCTCATCCCCCTACTCTCTTTCTCTGTCTGTCTCCCTGTCTCTCTCTCACTTACTTGTGCCCTATAGATGAGAATTGGCTCCTTTCACAGCACTTCCCTCCCCCTGGAGCGGACTTCTCAGGGCCCTAACAGTGCAATTCTTATTGCTCCGGCCCCTCCACGGAGAACAGTCTCGTCAAAGCATTTGTGAAGACACAGAAGGAAATGAACTGGCTTTGTACTTAGTCTTGACATATAGGCGAGATCACGTGCTGAAGTCTGTGGGGCATGCGTTAAACAAGAGAAAAGGGCAGAATGTGTAAAATGTCTCTTAAAGGCCTCCAAGTGGCCATCTTGGAAAGAAAATGCCAGGACCTATTTAGAAATGAAGCAGTTTTATGAGTTTGGCCCTGCTGGATGTGGTCCAGCTTAATCCACATTGTGTCCCAACTTCCTACAGACCAAAGCTGGTTTCTCAAGCTTATCTCCACCTCATGTTTAATCTCCCCCAGCTCATTCATTACGACCACACCATGTGTTGATTCTAATGAAATGAAGCAGACACCTCATTTTGGGCAAGAATGAGCCAGAGAAAGCTTTTGTCCACAGCAGGAATGCCCATAAGACAGAGAAGAACACTGTTTGGTCTGACTCGGGTTGCTATACCAGGACTGAAGAAAGCCATGGCAACGCCAGCAGAAGGTCTGCCGGACCACATAGCGCTGATACAATACGGCTTTTCGGGGTTTGTCATTCCAGTCAGGCCTGACCCAAATTACGACATCCTGGGAAAAAATGTCCCACTTCAACCAGCACACATGCACAGACATACTTAATTGGGCTTGCATATATTTGGCTGATAGCGTTAATAAACAAAACATATGGATGTTTGATGTCTAATCACTGAGGAAATGGCCCTGTTAATGATTTAACACCACAGTCCACAGCCCATAGCTGTTGGATTATTGGGACTTTCCGATTGTTTACCCAACATGTCTACAAACCACTTTTCCATCTGCAGTTATAATTCTCAGCATTTTAAGCTTAATTTTCTTTTATGTTTTCACATGTTTATTATCAACTATCAACAGCCTCAGGGAAAAATCTGCTTTAAATGGGAAGAGAGGCAAATAAGCGATTAGGACCATGTCTAAGGATGTGTTTTGGTTGTAGTTTTAGATTTTACTAAAGGGCATAAATATCTGGAAAAATGCACAAATGCAAGGTATAATTCTGATCCTAGGTGAAACTTAAATTTACTTTGTTTACCCAAAGTTTTCTTACAACGAGTTATAAAAACAGTGTAAATGCAGGGTTGGAAATTCTGAAGATTCCGCAAATGCCACCCACAACTTGCACGCTCATGCACGCGCACACACACACGAGGCCTTTACACTGTATCATCTAAACTGTCTTTCTGCACAGAACACTTCAACTCCAAACTTCTACGCTTTGCTGACTGCTCAAGTAACCACCTCACAATCACATCACACCTACCCCACAAAAGCTATGCATCACTAGAAAAAAAGCCACTTACTTTATTTTGGAGGTCTGGTAGTTGTGTATCAGAGCTTGTGGAAGTATTTTCTCTAGGCTCTTTTCATCTGCACCTCTGCCCTGCTGCCCTGCCTCTCCAATACTATTTCTCTTTGTGGGCTGAGCATACGATAGCTGTGTAGTTGTGTGTGTGTGTGTGTGCGTGTGTGTGTCTGTTTTGCTTGGGGTGAGGGGGGGGTGGCCGAGTGGGTGTTGAATGCCGGGTTTCCTGACTCGTGATCAGGAGCTCATTACCCCCAAGGTCACTCCAGGGACGCCCTGCCTGGCTCACCAAGACACTGGGGAGAAGATGTGAGATGGGAGAGTGAGAGAGAAGGAGAGCAGTTAAGAGCCAAAGTGCCTGGGAGATCCATGGGGACATGGAGAAAGAGCTCTGAGAGAACAGAGGTGGACAGATACAAATAAAAAGAAAAAGACAGTGAGAGACACCGATCCTAGCTGAGAGGCTGAAAGAGAGAACAAACACAGCAACAAAATGCAGCTGTATGAGCATTGTACGAGTCCACAGAACAAACAATGTGGGGAAAGCAGCCCAGTCAAACCTCACAGAGTTATATAAAATATTGTGTTGATCCATGGAAAAGTGAGTCCAACCACAACAATCAATAAAATATTGACCAACAGTGGCTGGGCTCAGGATTTGTTTTTGGGCTTTTTATGGAACAGCAGAGCAAAAAGCATCTTTGCTGTGTAATGTGAATGAGATCTGATTATATGATGTTTTAATCGTTTTGTGGCTTAATTGAGTAGTTGTCTGTATGTGGGGTTTTTATACTGGTTTTGTGGTTGTCTAACTGTAAATGTCTGCAGATCTACATATAAACTGCCAGAATAAAGGTAATTGCCGAATACTGTGCATTTTATAATGTTTAAAGTTTGTCACTGAAAGTAACATGAATAGATTTAAGCCATAGTTTAGTTTTTCACTTTCCCACCAATGCCTGCACTGTACATTTTAAATATGAACAAACAGCTGGCTCAGATTAGTGTAAAGACAGCTGGACACAGGAAATAGCTGGCCTGGTGCAGCTGCTTGTGTGCTACTTTGTTTACAATTTGGCGGTTTAGATGTAACATGAATATTAGAGCAGTGAACGAGAATCAAAACAAAGTTGAAAGTAAAAGCTGTAAAAACAATAAAACTGGACAATGAGCTGAAAGACACTCAAATGCTTTTTAAGGGGGAAAAAGTTGCCCTGGTTCTGACACAGAGAGTGTGAGACCCACTTAAATGTCTTAACAGTTTTTGTGCTTATAAGATTCTGGCATTTACATTTACATGTTTTCTTATTTGCAAAAATAACTGGTTGTTGCATTTTCATGGACTCTATAGTTGTATAGTATTATAGGATTTAAATTATATTAAAATTTAAATGTTAAATACATGTTTTTCATGTTTTTGTATTATTAATAATAAATACTACACTAGCATTTCAATTTAAGTCCTAAGTCATCAACATGGAACATGATGCTCCACTTCCCACTTAGCTATCACTGTAACATTCTCCTGATCCACCCCTGGCACTGGACAGCTGACTTGCTCAGCTCAAGTCTGAGCAAACCTGTCCTCCAGAGAAAAAGTAATTTGGTTTCTAGATTTAAGATCAGACTTTTTTTTTTTTCATCAGTTGTGTATGTGCGTTATATTATATCTACTGCTTATGCTACAAAATAAGAAGGCTCATTTGCTGTTCACTTTGTGCAGCATTGTCTCTGCTTCCCGTCTTCTATTTCTGTCTGAGACTCCTGTGTGTGTACACGGCTCCCCAGATTCATGCTCTTTTATTTGCACCCACGGGACATTTCACTATGCTAAATAGGAACAACTAAGACACGCTTTCAACTTAGGAGGCAAAGGAATTCACCGACATAAGAGCAAAGGTGCGAGCAAAATCAGCAGTTTAAGAACACATCATGATTTTGACAACTATGGTTCACAATGTCAAAATGCTTGAACTTCCTGTTTTGAACTAGTTTGTAAGCCTTTACCTGCTTCCTGTGTACTATAGTTTTACTCCAGTCAACTTGACATTCAGTGTAATCGACCTTTCAGTTTTCAGTTTCACCTGTCTCTCCCCTTTAATAAGCAGGTCCTCCTGCCCTGCCACATTCCCAGATTGTCTTCTCTGCTTACCCTAGAACATCCCTCCAGTCTGTTTACCTGACGGGACCTCCTGTTACCTGAAAAACCTGTTTTTGCTGCCCTGACCTCCTCTAGAGTGTGCAGACAGTGTTCATTGAGAGAAGATTCTGGCTTATCATCTACCACTATTACTTATCATCCGCTAACCAGTAACAATGATCTACTCAGTTTATTGTCCCATTTGCCAATTCCCTGAAACCTACCTATGTCTGCTGTGAGCAGTGTCTGCTATCGCCAGCTGCCTGTTTGGAGGAAGTACAACATCCACAGCTCTGCTGAAACCAACCACCCTCCCAACCAGTTTTACGTGGAACTGCATCTTGAGCATGCATAGCGTGTAAATTTCTGATGACACCAAATCAAGAGATGCTACATGGGTGCTATGTTGCGTGTAGTTAACAGCAAGTATATCCCTAGCCTAACAAAGTCATGTAATTGTTTTTTTAGAGACTAATTAGTTATTGATTACAATTTACTTTTCCGAAAACAGATTTTCTGTTTAAATAATGGATTAATGGGCTAATTATTTCACCCAAAACAAAATACCACAGTCCTAACTGATTATAGCTCCAATCAATTCTTCATCTATCACTAAAATAAAGTCAACAAGTTGTAAAATTTTACTAACTTTTACAGGCTGTTTTCAATAGTCGTTCCTATAGATAATTGCAACTTATTTGTTTCTAGTGAAATGCCAGCTCTTTTTGTCTTTCTTCACATTTTTGCTTTGTTGTTTTGCATTTGTGTCCAGATATATTTTTTACAAGGGGTGTGGTAATAACTTCGAATAACTGTCTCATGTTGTTTGGGTCATCTCCACCTGGGGACGACCCTATAGAGCAGCCCAGGCACTCTGCTGCAGTTGAACAAGTCTGGAGTGACAGATTACAGCACATGCAATCGATAGACTGTACCATTAGCTCTGTCCACAAAGTCCACAAACACAAAGTGTGTACAATACTGATGTCAGACTGCCTCTCTAAACTCTCTGAGTCCACACACAAAGAAATGGCCTTTTACTTCATAATGCTGTCTTTTCTGGCTTGTGTTATTGATTGAGTGCCTGGCGTGGATTCATTCTTTACTAAAAAAAAAAAATCCTCACAGAGCCAGTAAAGCTGCTCTTTAGCTCATTATTATTAGATAGCCCATTTTAGTGCCAGGGCCTGTTGTTGAGGTGCCATTCAGAATCATTCACAATGTTATTATAGAGCACCGTTTTAGTACTTTTTTTTGTAGGTGGAAGCATTTTGAACATTACAACAAAAGAGATAGAAATTAGCTTTGTTCACTCAGACAAAATATTCTCACCTTACCGGAGCTGCTTTTATGCGAGGCAAGTGGAAATCGAGCGTCAGGTCTTTTCTAACAAGTATTTTTACAAGCAGAAGTCTTTTAGATCTCCGAAGGATTGCCTATAAAATAACACTGGATTAAAACTTAGGATAATGTTATCATCACAAGGTCAGTTTAGTATAGATCTTCAGAAGCTCTAGTTTATATCACACAGTCTTCATCAAAAGCTGTAGTTTTCCCAGATGTCATTAAAAGTGTACATTTCCTTGTGTAGAATTCCTTTGTTCACTTCAAGGGCTTCTCCTCCATATTAAGCAGGTTAAAATTTCATTCCTGACCTTAGAGACGTCAGAAAAAAAGCTTTCACATCACATGGTTGCATCCCCAAACCAACATCTGCTTATGGACTGACAACGTTCATATGTAGGACTGTCAGGAATTTTGTATGAGGATCCAAGGGAAAGTCAGCAGACTCACGTGTCCATTTATTAGGTACATTTGTTCAATATAATACATTACAGCAATTCTATTTTTTCCATCCCTTTATTTATACATACATCACCACTGTTTAATATTAACTTTGTGCCTTCTCTCTCATAGTTGTGCTTCTCTCTCTCTCTCTCTCTCTCTCTCTCTCTCTTTCTGCAGGTATCCTCGTCCTTCTAGCTGTGTGCGATCTACAGTTGCTGTCCCATCATACCTGCCAAGTGTTTTGTTGTTGCTATTATTTTGTGACCTGTTGTTCCTTTCTCTCTTTCTTTCTTTCCACTCACCCCAACCGGTCAAGGCAGATGACCGCCCACCCTGAGCCTGGTTCCGCTGGAGGTTTCTTCCTTTCAAAAGAGGGAGTTTTTCCTCTCCACTGTTGCCTAGTGCTTGCTCAAGGGGGATTTATTAAGTTTTCCTTATTTTTTAGTTGTATTGTAAGGTCTTAAACGTTACATTGTAAAGTGCCTTGAGATGACTTTGTTGTAAATTGCTGCTATATAAATAAACTTGAATTGAATTTAATTTAATTTATGTATATAAGGTGGCCAAAATATTAGAACCACCTCTTCATATAAGGCACTGAAAAAAAAATGTAATTGTTAGATCAACTTAAACTATCTAACTATTAAGTTGGGTAAACTCAATTGAATTATGTTTAACTTACTTAAGTGAATTAATTGAACTTTTTTTTGTTGTTTTTTATTTTCAGTGCAGTACAACTTCACCACGCTCTATGACCTCAATAATAAACATATAGTAGTATTATTACATTATTTCTGATAGCTTCTTTCTTCTTCTTTCAGCTGCTCCCTTAGGAGTCACCTCAGCTGTTCATCCTTCTCCATTTCACTCTATCATGACCAACCTCTCGCATATCCCCTTTCACCATGTTCATGAACCCCCTCTTAAAAACTGAGAAATTATTACCTAAAAGTAGAATTTATGGCATAGCTGCTGTATTTAATTGCTTTAAGTTCTCGGTGTATCAAGTGTACCTAATAAAGTGGCTGCTCAAGTCAGCTCGTGTTTTAAAACCTTAATATGGATTTATCACGTTTGGCCTTTGGGTTGCTGTTTATTTTTCTTGTTCTGTGACTTTACAATGTCAAAACTGCCTTCAGATCAAGTGTAGTAGTTGTAGAAAAAGTCTATGTCAGTAGCTAATTTTTTAAAGAAAGCCACACTCAAGTAGAAAAATGGGCTATTATTTTCACTGTCACACTGTGTAGTTTATTTCAGCTCGATATGAAAAAAGATGGGTGGTGAAGATGAAGGGTTGAATGTTATAAATTTCAAGAAGCTGCCGCTCAGTCATGGTCATTTAAACCTGAAGTTCAAAAAGGAGAATGAGTCGTGTGCCTTGAACACCTTTGCCTAGCAACTGCTTGTTGTGAAAGTCATCAAAGAGGTGCTTAGTTAAAATAAATATTGGAAAAAATGTTGAAACTGGTGAGCAATAGACCAGCAGCAAAATAATGGATTAGTTAGTTTCGAGTCTTCGGGCTGTTTTGTGCATCTGCCTCAGAAAGATATGTTCTCATCTAAAGTCAAAATTAAAGCAGAAACTAGAAATAAATGCTTGAGCTTTGGACAAAAAACGCTGAGAAGTTTTTAGAATCATATCAATAAAAGCAATATTACACACAAATATGGACTGAAAGTCTTCCTAGTCTCCAGTTTCTAACTGTGTGATGTG
>OMLM01020887.1:31694-44049 GCA_900302695.1 Helostoma temminkii | reverse complement strand
AAAAATTAAAGTTATTCCGCAGGAAGACTTGAAAAACGTTTGA
The DNA here is from genome assembly GCA_900302695.1 of Helostoma temminkii. Taxonomy (NCBI): domain Eukaryota; kingdom Metazoa; phylum Chordata; class Actinopteri; order Anabantiformes; family Helostomatidae; genus Helostoma; species Helostoma temminkii. The sequence continues at coordinate 44,006 of OMLM01020887.1, read as the reverse complement.
GGTGTTTAGACCATAAAGAAGAACATTTGTCAAGTGCAGGTTCAGATTCTGATAAGTATGGTGGAGGCAATGGCATAGTCTGGAACTGCTTTGGTGGGTGGCTTTCGATTGGAGCCAGTTTCTTTCCACAACAGGATAGTGACCCAAGGAAGAGCTCCAAACTCCAAAGGCAACCCTAATAATACAGTATATACTATACACACACACATATGTTATTATCCTCCTTTCAAACCTTTGGATTTATAATCCGTTTTGTTGCTGCAGGTTATTCCATCATATGGTGCAGCTCACTGCTATTTCAAACCCAGCATACAGGATACAGTAGCCTCTACCAAATCTAAAAAAGTGCATTTTCTTTTGTACAAAAGCATGAAACTCATCCTATCACACTGATGTAAAGGAATTCAAGAAGAAAACATGAATATTGGAAGAAAAAAAAGAAATGTAGCAGTGTGGTAGTGCTATAGAAAATATTTTGTTACAGAGCTTTCACGGTAACTGAATGATTTGTGTGTGATGTGGAGCAAAGCGAGGTGGGATATGATGACGGGCGAGATGTGGGTGGTGGTGCTGCTGCTGCTGGTGGCAGCTGTGGCTTTAATGGCAGTGTTTCTGAATCAGTCTGTGTGTGTGTGCGTTTCTGTGTGTTGTACACACTGTGGCAAGAACCTTTGCACCGCTGCTGACTGACCAGATTACAGGATTACTTCAACGCGGACAGTTCGACACCTTTAAGTCAGGCAAAAGCTCCAATCCTTTTTCTGGCAATGGGGATTTATAGCATTCAAATCCTCCCTGCGGCTAAGATAAGAAATATTAATATAATCTCATAGAATTGTCACTGACCAAAATCACTCTGATGTGTGCAGCACCCCCAGGAATGTTAATTAAAGCTGAGGTTATAGAACAGCAGGGCAAAGACTTGAACCACGTGTTTGACTTACCTGCTAAGACGCGCCGCCTCAAAAAGATAGAACTCGTTTATCTTTAAACCGGGCTCTGTATTCTGCCTCTGTCATGCCCAGGTCATGGCTATCAAGTCATCTGTCAAGAAAATGATGTGCTTCATATACTCTTTGATGTGGTATACTTACGAACACACGTATGCATAGAGGACATGTAGGGGTCAATGGTGGATCGTGCAGCTCCCATCTAATAATCCATATCTTATATATGCCCCAACATAGGGGGTATTAATCTCCCAGATCCATTTTTAATGTGCACACACATAACACGTGACATAGGCCCTTTGGGTGTCATACAGGCAGAGCAAGCACATTCATCTGAGCCCTAAAGAGACAGAGGCCTCCCCTCAGTGGATTAAATGAAGGGAAGCCTCGAGTCTATTCCCTCCTGGAGAAAAAAAAACCTTTGTTCTCACTGTTGCTCTAGTCCTTAAAGTGGATTTTGATGCAGGTGATCACGTTTAGTCAAAGCCCAAACATTCTTTAGGCTTCAAGCTGGATAATGTTACTGTTGACAGCAAGAGCTCTGGATTCAGCCCCACAGCGTATCATGTCACGCCACAGCTGATTTGACACATCAGTGGTGACAGGCAGCTCTGGCCTGGACTGAGCCAAATGACCCACATAGAGATGGTCAATGTATGGTCCTCCTGGCGTTGCAGCAGCCTTGTGGAGCCTTGACAAATATCCAGCTTACAAGTGTTCACAAGCGATGTGCATGAGATTCATGTGGGTTTTTTTTCTTTTACAAATCTTGAAAGATCCAAAGCAATGCCATTAATATCCCACTTCGCCTATTCAAGATGACATAAAAAGCTGAGAAGATTAAAAAAAAGAGAGAGACATAACTCAGTTCTAGCAGAAAATGATTGTGAGCAATTTTTTGACACAGGCACTATTCCCTGGCTCTCTCTATACCATTTTTGATGGCACAGCAGTGGAAAAAAAACTAATAAAGATTTGGGTCACCGTGGATAGCAGATTCATCCACCTAACAAAATTTGTCATCACTCTGCTTTGCTGAGCTAGAGTTTGAAGGGAAGGGAGGAAGCCAGGAGGGGAAATGGGTTAGGAAAACGAGACAGAGAGAGCAGCTGTGTTGGTGTATTGCGCTGTCCCTGTCAGGCCAGGCTTATGGAATTGATGTCACTCCTTTAAATTCCTGTGTGTGTGTGTGTTTGAGAAAGAGAGAGAGAGAGAGAGAGAAGGAGAGAGGAAGAGATAATACTTTGAATCTGGAGGGGTCTGGCGACCTTCCACACACTCAATGAGCCCCAGGCTTCCAGAATCCTCTCCAATAAGATCGAGTTTACCTCCAATTCAGTGCACATTTATGTTTATGGAAATGCAACGGTGTTTAGGTGTTTAGGTTTGCAAGCACGTTTGTGTGTGGGTGCGTGTGTGTGTGTGTGTGTGAGCAACATACAAAGTGTTTTCCAGTCAACCCTTCCCACACATCTCCAAATACACAGTAACAGAGAAAAGACCTTTTTTTTTTTACTACTTCACATATGCCTTGCAGCGTTTACTATATATTATATGATATTGTAAAAAGTTTACCAAAGGGAAAATTAATGTGACCAACAAAAAAGAGTGGAGTACCTGGTCTTTGGAGAGAGTGCCTTGCAAACCTTGGTGAAATTGTGCATTTAATCCAATTTCTGTGGAGCACTCAATTCATGTGTGAAAGAAGTGAAGAAATGAAAGCATCCTCTGATGAAATGGATGTGCCACACTATTTCCCTTTGACGATGATAGAGTTCGCTACTCATGAGTCATGATGTGAAGAGCATGAAAATTATTTGTCAATGCGTCACAAGTATTTTAATCTGAAAAGATCAACTATTGATGCGGCTGAAAGTATAATTCAGTTTTTCTACCCTTGTCCCCTCTCTCTTTCTCTTGTCTCTCGGGTAGCAATTACAATTATGACTAAACTAGGAGATTAATCTTATAATGTCTTCTCCCCACTACACACTAGCTCAGCTGCCTCTTACTGACTGTAATCTTTTTTACTGCAGCAATTTCAATATTCAGTGGAGTGTTATTATCTATGAAATACTGCTGAGTATGTATGGTTATAGCCAAAAAGCACAGTTGGACACTCAGGTAGTAGATTAGCATGTTTCAAAATTGGACACGCATGACTGATTTAAAAATGATGAATTAATGATTTATTTAATTTAGAAATTGAGGCATCCTCTTGCATCTTAAAGATGCTATAATCATTATTGTTATGAACCCACAGAGAATTACCAGCTGTTTCCATCAAATGTATGTTGCAATTTAGCTGGTTTTATTTTTGCTGCCTCCTCATTGTTTCACCAGCTGCAGCACAAAAACTCTTAGAAACCTACTGTACCCTACATATAGAGCGCAAAGCAACTAACCTGTGTTGGGGTGAAGACATCATTTGTCATCAAATGGACAAAACATGTTTAAATTAATGCTGATATTCTGAATGGGCCAGATATGATCCCTTAATTCCATTAGGCTTCAAATATTTAACCTGTAAAATACAATTTATGAACTTTTGTTTAAGGTTACCTTAGTAGCATGATACCTGAAGGTGTGTTGTGTAACCATACAACCAAACATGCATTGTAGACATAGTTTCCTGCCAACACCATTTATCCATACAATAAAATCTCTCTCCCTGTGTGTCTTCCTTTATCTCTTCTCCTCTACATTCCCTCCTCTTATGGCCCCTCATAATTCACTGGCTTGACTTCACTTTTTTACTGTTCAGTTTAACTGCGTAGCACAGCAGAGTAATAGACTATTGACTTTTTGTCACATATTTGCAAATGGGCTTGTACAAGGGTGAAATAAATATCAAACGATTCACTGATGATGCTTTTAATGCAGCTTCTCAGCTGCCGTTATCAATACTTCCCTCAAATACCATCTGAGGAAGGTGCTCCATCCCCAGATGATATTTGCAGTTCAGCTCCATCAAAGTGGTGTCAGAGCTGTCTTGATGCTCTATGTAAAGTTTCGGGTGGTGAGACAGGTCTGACTGGGGTTGTCTCCGCTGTATGTTAGCCTGCCTGTCCTCATTAGAGGCTAAGAGATTGACTCAGCCTCTCATCCCCCATCTTCTTCCCCTCCAGCCCCGATGAAGCTCTGTGAACAATAGCAGGGAGTGAACGATAATGAATCACTATTAGCCTGGGTCACACTGGCTGACAACCAATTTACAAGGTAGGCAAGGCTGTGACATCCAGGTAAATGCGAATGTTTAACACAAGTATTTTCAAACCTCTTATGAAGGGCAGATAAGACTATTTAAGATTATATCATCCCTCTTGATACTTGTCTGTTTACTTCAAGTTATTTTGATGCAAAGCAATAAAGACGCCTCTGCATGTATTGTATACTGCTCCATACGTTCAGTAGAATTAGCTGATGTTGGCATAAGTGGGTACATCCTGACATCTAGTGGTGTCAGTAGAGAAACGTGCCTGGTTTCATTTCATTTTCATTTCATCCATGTTATTTGAAACAACTGCCTCTAACAAAGTTAAATGCAAACTTGCAGTTGCATGCATGTATACTGCATGCTTCTGGGACTAAGACAGCAGATGGCTTGACATATCCTGTGAGGGAGAAAGACTCCCAAACAAATAATCACTTGACATGTGGCTCATAAACTGTTATGAGACAGCATGAGCATAATAGCAAGCAAATAATAAGTTCATTTTATATTGCACGCAATTCCACTGAGCACTGAAATGTTGGCTGAAAATACTTACTATGTAAGTGACAATGCAAATAGGCTTGTAAAAATGGACAGCAAACATACCATCTGTGCTGTCAGTCCCATGTCAGAGAGTGTAGAAGCCACCAGTGCTATCAACTGAAAAAATAAGGGTCTATTAAAAGTTACTTGTGGAAAAATTGACGTTATCTCAAGTTTATCTTGAAGGTGACAGGATGGACCAAGTATAGACTGCCCCATCAGTCAGGGGTGTAGGACTGCAGTTTTTCATGCCAATTAATCAACAAAATTACCTTCTGCAGCTCTGGGCCTAATAGATGAAGACTCTTGAATCTTTGTGGCATGCCAAAAACTGACAGCCTCTTCTTTTTTCCAGCGCCAGGGTCCTCTCAGTGCCTTTCACCAGGTTCTTTACCCCTACATAAACAGCTGCCCTGGATTGTCTGCTAATATTTTATTTATTAACACCTTTCAATTTCAATTGTAGTAGCCATCTAAGAATGTTTTCTCTTGACATCCTGAATTTAAATGCAAATCTGGCAATAGGATCCCAGCATGTGACGACTTACAGTGAGTGTTCTGTTTCTTTTTAAATCGTTAACTGTAATTCAAGTAATCATAGCGCTGACCTGAGTGTGGGACTTTAATCAGGCACCAGAGAGGGAGAATAGAGCGAAACATATCGTGTTATAATACCTCAGCTCACTGATGACAAAAACTCCCGAGGAGATGTTCATTTAATTGAGTTATAATCGCAGAAGCCAAGTGGATGGTGGATACAAGTAGACTAAAAGCAGACAGAATGAAACATAAGAGCCTGCACACAGATGCTCTGATGCTGTGCAGTGCATTTATCAAGGAGCAAGAGGAAGCAGACTTTTTTTCTCTGTTTGTTGTTGTTCTTTTTTATCATAAAAATACATATAAGAAATTCCTGAGAGTGTCCAAAGACTACACCACTAGAACAAACATAAACATTTAAAGGGATATTTCCTTATTAGTGTGTTAATAAAATAAAATTATATGAGCATAACTAGCATAAACCTCTGCTGTTAAATGAAAGCTTGAAAAAAATTGTTATTACAGTGCCACTTGACTTCCTATTTTTACCAGTTGTAATCGTTTAACTGCACTTTTCCACTAGGGGGCATGAATGCCCCAAATGATGAGGCAAATGAGAACAGGTGGCTTCAAATTGCAGTCCAGCAGCATGATGTAGTATTTAGCAATGAACATATTTTCATGTTTGTTTGTTTTTATTACTACTAAATTATTAATGTATTCAGGTAATATGATACATTTGAGCAGCGTGTTGTGTGCTCATCTGAGGTGACAGTCAGTGAACTGACTGATTTTTCTGATCCCCTGCATTTGTGTGAGGACTTTTGGTGGCTCCCTCTGAAAACACTCTTTACATGGATGCAGCATTGTTTTTTATTCATGACTACAGCCAGGAGGTGCAGAACTGGGGAGAAGAGCTACACAAACCTGTTGAGACAATGTCAGATTGAGACATGGCTGAAGGAACTCGGTCCTGAGTCACTGTAACTGGATAGTTTTCAGGTGGGCCCTGCTGCCATGGGACTCCATCTCTGCCAGCAAACTCAAAGTTGAAGCAAGTCTACATTTGACCCTTTGTGTAAAGACTGAGGAACAAAGAAAACATTAGCTTTTCTTTTCAAACTATTTATTCTGACAGTGTTGTACCATGAATAAAAACATCTCATGTGTTTCTCCATCTTCTGTGAACCGAAGATTTTCACAGCAAATAAGATGTCAGGGTTATTTAAGGGTTAAAGATGTCTGCTCTGCCTCTGAGACTCCACCTCCTTTGGGTGACTAAGCAAAACAGGAAGCAGGAAGTGCACGCACTTGGGCACGTATCTTGTATTTCTATCACAGGACTTTTGTTGACAGGTATATTTGGCTCTGACTTGTCCTACATGTAATAGACAGTTAATCATTTTGCTTTAAAAGGCTTTAAACGCAGCTATTTATGTGCAACAGTCTTCATACGGTGATGTAAATACTCAGTGCAATTGTTTGTGGATATACAGTAAAGTTTTTTCTGTGTTTGATCAGTACGTGCCTCTTTGCCCTACTTTCAGTTTTGAGTGAAACGGGAACTAATGGCAGGCAGGCTCTCTCTCCCAGAGGTGGACCTCTCCTGTCCCATATGCTGTGAAATATTTAAGGACCCGGTGGTCCTTAAATGCAGCCACAGCTTCTGTGCACCCTGTCTGAAGAAGTACTGGAGTCAGCGGGGACGAAACCGTGACTGCCCTCTGTGCAGAACCCAGAGTCTGGACGATCCAGTGCCCAGTCTCACCTTGAAGAACCTGTGTGAGTCTTTAAGCCAGGAGAGCGATGGTCCAGAGGAAACAGCCGGTGAGCTGTACTGTGATCCAGGGGAGATGTGTCCTCTTCATGGGGAGAGGCTTAAGCTTTTTTGCCTGCAGGACAAGGAGCCCATCTGTGTGGTCTGCCACACATCAAGAAAGCACAAACAGCACGATTGCTGCCCTGTCAGCGAGGCCGTACTAGATGTGAAGGTAAACTCTTCGCCCTGAAAAGAAACGCTGACGTGCTTTTTCTTGTGGCTGTTTCAACATAAAGTTAAATTAATCTGTTTTTATTGAGCAGGGTTTCAAATAAAAGTTCTCTTATGTATCTGTGCAGGAAAAAATGAAGTCAGCCCTCAGCTCTTTACAGGAAAAGAAGGACGCTTTTGACAAAATGAAGAAAAACTACGAGGACACTGTGGCACACATTCAGGTTTAGTTTCTAGTCATAAAAATTGCACCATTTACAATCAGCGGGGATTATTTCCAAAACATGCTCACGCAGCTTTTATTTTTAGGTCCAGACTCGATTTGTGGAAAGGCGGACCCAGGAGGAATTTCAAAAGCTTCACAGCTTCCTTCAAGTCGAGGAGGAAGCCAGGATAGAAGCGCTGAGACGGGAGGAAGAGCAGAAGAGTCGAGAGATGAGGCAGAAGATTGAAGAAGTGGAAAGAAGCATAACATCACTATCTGTGTCCATTGGAGTCTTGGAGGAGGAGATGACTTTAGAGGGCATCTCTATCCTGCATGTGAGTGTTTTTGAAACACAAGTGCATGAATACTTGTATAAAAACAGTTCTTCTAATGTCTTAGTAAATTTTATTGTACTCTTTTCAGAAATGCAAGAGGACACTGGCAAGGTAATAACAGACTTTCATTTAAAATGTAGTTTTCTTTTCTTTTATAATACGACACAAATTGTTTGTTCTCTGTTTTGTGCAGAGTTAACTATCCGGCTGAAGATAAAGCCTTGGCTCCACAAGCGCTCATAGATGTGGGCAAATACGTGGGCTCCCTCTCATTCAATGTATGGGAGAAGATGCATAAAATCGTCAAATACAGTGAGTATATACCGTAGCTTTTCAGGTAAATGTGAGGTTTAGTGTTTAAACCTTTGCAGTTTCACTTGCTGCATGGATTTCTGATGTGTAATCCCAGACACCTGACATTCTGCCATGTTTTTTTCCAGCCCCAGTCACTCTGGACCCCAACACCGCTGCTCCGTGGCTCATCCTGTCAGACGACCTCACAAGCGTCTGTGACAGTGATGAAAAGCAGAAGCTGCCCGACAACCCCGAGAGGTTCGACCCTGACACCGCCGTTCTCGGCTGCGAGGGCTTCACCTCGGGCAAGCACGGCTGGGACGTCAACGTGGGAGATAACACAGCGTGGGTTGTCGGAGTAGCTAAAGAATCAGTCAAGAAAAAAGAGAAGGTGTCTTCAGTGCTGGTGAACGGCTACCTGTGTGTGTACTTTTACCACAAAATGTACTTTGCAGGTACATCTCCTTTAACACGACTTACCTTGAAGAGCAACCCGCAGAGAATAAGAGTGCTGCTGGACTGTGACAAGGGCAGGCTGTATTTCTACAACCCACAGGACAACACGCTCATCTATACCTTCAAGCATTCCATCACTGAGAAGGTCTTTCCATACTTCTGGGTGGGCTGTCAGCAGTGTCCTCTGACCATTGAACCAGTGGAGGTTTCTGTGAAAGCAGTGGAGTATTTTTGAGAGTACATTTTAACTTTTTTTTTGTGGGGATTTTCTTTTTTCTGCTTTCTGCCTCCTGGTTTGGTACAGTGTCTTTAGCTTTTATCAACCTTTTATCAAATTACAATATCTTAAATACTCTGTCTAAAGACTTGAAGTTATGATTTACGTAAAATGGTAACTGCTCTAAAGGTCCCCATAGACTTTAACTTGCACTTTGTATGCTGACGCACAATAACCTGGGAAAAAAAACTGGAAAAGTTTGAAAAATTTAGCATTTGCATGCCAAACACTGTGTTAAACTTAATATATACATAAAACTACATATGCTACTTATGTTTTATGTGCAAATACTGATGTTGTTACTGAGACGTTAGAATGTAAATTTAATTAAATTTAAAGAATAATGAAAACATAAATATAATTTGATTATTGTGCAAAAAGCTAATTGTCGTTGCCTCATGCACCATAACTTAGTCTGGAGTGTGCAGCACAAATGGGAAATTAATACACAATAAATATTTTTCTCTTTAAAAAAAGGGGTTTGTTTCATTCAATAGAAATTGAAGTGTTTCACATATGAAATTTAACAAGGCCTGAACATTTTGGATTTGTGTAGAAACAGTACAAGACTGTTTGTCGTGTACATCAACAGCATCGAATGTTTAATATGTTTTTATTATTTTATTAGTTCCCAGTCAGAGAATTGCTCAGAAATACTTTTTATTTCTAGTAATTGAACTTTGTAGTAAAATTTACAACAAGTACTTCTACATGTAGTGGAGTAATTAAGTTTGTGAGCATGTACTACCACCTGTGGAGATTTTAATAAATAAAACTATAGATATTACTTCACAGTTTAGTTGTTATAAACACAGATGTATTATAGTGAACTTACTATTTTTGGTCGAGCAGTGTTTTCATGGCCCCACTTCCTCACCCCACCCACTAACCTTTGCAGGTTAACACGCTGCGCAGTTCCTCCTCTTATTTTAATCGGTGCTCCACATTTTATTTCCCTTTTCTGAGTCTTACTGGACAAATTTCTTTTATGTTTTACTCATTTTACAGCTGGAGCGTTTTTAAGTGGCATTTTTCAGGAGGAAACTCACCGACGTTGCAGGCCTAAGCAGGACTGACGGTAATATGAGCCAATTATCAGCTTATTGATTAGTTAGGATGATTAATTGGCTTATTCGCTAACGTTATAGCTTCAGTGCTAATGCTGCGTGTAGCTAATGTTTTAAATTGTTAAAAAGTAAAATATAGGTTGTTAGAGTTTGGGAAAAGTTGAATATTAGACATTATTTTGGGATAACGTGATTTGGTTACTTCATTGTGATTTTAAAATGTTTCAACTACATTACATTAAACCACACAAGTGTTGCTTGAACTAACTTTACTTTAATTTTTCACACACAAAGTGATTGTTAATCATGTTTTAGGAATTTTTAGAAGATGGCTGATGTTTCATCCACGAGAGGAGCGAAGAGGAAGATGGCAGCCGGTTTTTCAGACCCTTCATCCAAATCCTCATCTAAAGTCATCTTGCTGAACTCATCTCTTCTCCTCCTGGAAATCCCCCCTGACACCAACACCAGCTTCCCAGTTTGGGAGGCCGTGAGGTCCCAGCAAGTTGACATCACTTGGTCTGTGAAACCCTACAGCGTCAGTTTTAATATAACTCCCGCCACCTCTAAGCAGTTAAAGGGTACGAAATCCAGCAAAGGTGCAAGCACTGCCAACGTAGCAGGGTCCTCAGCTCTTTCTTCAGTTATCCTGCAGCCTCAGATCAATCAGGGCCTCACCCAGAACACCTCATGTGTCCTGCTCACCTTCACCCAGAACAGCACCCAGGTCCCGCCATGCCCTCCATGTCTATCACAGGCAACGGCTCCGAAATCATCCACCTCCCTCATCGTCTCCCTGCCTCTCATCGTCACTCAACCCCAGTCCACCCATCAACCCAGCACCCCTGGCAAAAACAGGGCACTGCCCACCATCCAGACCCCAACGACCACCCCCACAAAGATGCAAGCCCCAACTAAAACAGCCGTCCCCTTTCCTTTCCACACAAAGAAGTCTTCTGAAGTCCTGATCTGTGACAACTTCCTCTTGAACAGGTGTTACGAGGGGGCAAAGTGTAAGATGCACCACACGCCTTACCCATTTCACTGGCAGCTGTGGTGTGTGACCACCCACCAGTGGGTCGACATCTCCCCTCACTCTCAGGTCTTACTAGAGAGGAGCTACTGCAGTGTCAGCCACCAGAGTATTTGCATCAAGGATGGGTGAGTGACAGGAAAGATGTTTGAGATGTTTTCCTGCTGATAAAAGCACATTGCATACCACATACACACAGGTTGAGTTTCCTGTGAATGTTAATGGCAGTGTCAGTGTCAATGCCTATTTGTCCTATAAGCAGAAATGACCGCTACACACTGAACTTTGACTCGATGGAGTTAGACGGTTCATCTAAATATGACGCGGTAAGACGGCTGACAAACTCTGACAGTCTGGTCAAGAACCCCCACTTTCCCAGCGCATGGAAAATCTACTGGTGGAACATCTACGACTGGGAGGAATACAACAAGGTCAGTGTTCCCTTTTTCAGTTTTTCTTTATTCATTACTTTTGAGATCACATTTAATCCCTTTTTCCAGCTTGTTTACATCTCTAACCACTGTTTTAATGACAGCTAGTTGCACACAGTGTCACTTTAAGCAGTTGTCTGTTTACTGATTAGTTCATCTCTCTGTAGGATGTCTCCACTTTGCTGCTGAAGAAGATGAGTGAAAAGGAGTCTGAATGTTCCTTCCACATCGGTGCCAATGAATACAAGCTGGACTTTACCAGGATGACCCAGACTAATGTCAGCACGGGGTTTGAGAGAAGAGTTCGGTGCAGACCGTTCTACCGCTCCCCGGATTCAATGCAGCCTCATCTACAGTTGGTATCCTAGATATGAACATATCACGTTAGATTTTGGGCTAAATGTGGAAATTACACGATATTGACTGAAATGCAGGCAGATTTGTAATACATAAATTCACAGCTTAATTCAGATATATGACAAAAAAATTAATTTGAAATGGTCCTGTATCTTCTCTTCATCACATTGACACCCTCCACTTCTCTACTCCCCACACCCAGGACAGGAATCAGTGGTGTTTCCATTGAAGCTACAGGCAATCCTCCTGGAGAAAACTTCAACGTGGACCCTCTGGAGGAGTTCACCTCCTGGTACCCTCCAGTGTGGTGTCTGTCCTCAGAGGACTACACCCTGGTGGATGTTCCAGCAGGGACACAGGCGTACCGCAGTGTCCAAAACATCTTCTACGAAACCATGTCACAAATCACGGTGGACATCATTAGCATCCAGCAGGTCCAGAACCTCCTCCACTGGGACAAGTACCAAAGGTCCACCTGCTGTCTGTGTCTTGTGTTTAATAACCCCAATGACTAATGTTTGCCTAGCTAGTGCTGAAGTTATTAGTCAAAAATCAGTATTCAAAGTTGGAAAGTTGTGAGAAACACATTGCTGGTTTTAGATTTTAGACAATAATAAATA
>OMLM01020887.1:0-23772 GCA_900302695.1 Helostoma temminkii | reverse complement strand
TTTTCATTCTCTTTTCATTTTGCATGAAGTAATTCAAGTAAAAGTTCAGACAATCTAGATTTGGGGATGAGCCATTGATGCAAGCATTATCATTTTTGGTAATCCCATACAAAAAACCTTAACTGCATTTCATTTAGATATATGGACAATGTCTGTCTCATATAATCTAGACTTCTAAAACTCAGGTGCTAAACTCTGTCAGGACTCACCTTGTTTCTGCAGGAGTTCATGGATATCTGTCTTGGGCTCTAGCAGTGTCTCAGTGTCCCCATCTCGCTCAGGTTCCTCAGCAGCAGGTGACTGAGGCTGGGACAGGAACTGAGACTGGGACTGGGTCGGGGGTGGTGTCTGGGTCTGGCTCACTGACAGGATTTGGATTTTTGTTCCTAAATCAGAGGTTTCTGAGCCTAAAAAGGCTGCAGGGCCATCAATACCTACAGCAACAGATGTCAGTCAGTTGTATATTCTCATATTCATTCATATGTTTTTTTTTCATTACATGAAACATGTTGTGTATATTTGTGCACACTGTAGAAAAATGGCAGTGTATGTGGTTTTGGAGTTTTACAGAAATTATGCCATATACTAAGGTGACTAGTGTTTCGCTTACCATCCATGATGACATCATTGACGATATTGAGTTGAGACTCCACCAAAGGGGCCTGCTCCTCACCTCGTCGCGTCCTGGAGCGTCGAGGCCGAGCCTCTGTGTTGGGTTGGACCATCAGGGGTTCCTGACGTTTCCTCCGCTGCTTCTGTTCCAGCAGTGCCCTCTGTGATTTTAACAGGCAAACAAAAATGTGCATGAGACTTTGTGGCATGAGTCTTTTAAGGCGCCTGATTGGAAAAACACTTAATGCATATATAACAGCATTCTGTTAAACGTTCCAAGAGATTAAGTGTATTTAGCCAAACTGAAAAATATTACTTACATAGGTCAAGGATGATTACATTGGCATGCATGATGTCTTACATCCTGTGCTTCTTAAGAGTTATTTCAAATGACCACAAGGATAACATTAAATATTAAGTCCCGCAACTTTAGTCTTATTTGTAAGTGCAGCTGAGGCCAATTTAAACCCTATCAAGTGAATATTTTTTACTGTGTGGCAGATTATAAAAACTGAAGGAATCGCCATCTTTATTCATCCCATCCAAGTTTTCTATGGTGACATGTTGAACACATAACCGTATATAAGGAAGCAAAAAAACAACATCAAGATGTCAAATGAAGTCAGAATGGCCAAAAATGTTTAATGAATAAAGCTTAATACCCTGGAGGAGCCTGTATCAATATTATTTAGCTACTCATCAAATTCAGTATTTTATTTTGGAACAAAATGTTACACTGACAGGCCTAGATAACACCAGTGTAAGATAAAAAAAAAAAGTAATGCAGGCGCACAAAAATATAATATGCATTTTTATTACATTTGTAAAACTGGTTCTTCATTGGGAGGAAAATACTGCTACTGCTAATGCTGTGAAGTATCTGCACACTTTTTTTCCACATTTGTCACATTCAGATCATCAAACTACTTTTACTATTACACAAAGATAATTTAAGTAAATACAAATTTTTCTGTTTTTAAATGATGATTTCATTTATTAAAAGCTGTCCAAAGATGCGTGGCTCTATGTAAAAAAGACACCCAGGCCTGATTATTGCCAGACCTGCTAAATTAAGAATTGGTAAATGGTAGATTTCTATGGCGAAAGCCGCTACTGACCAAAAAAAAAACACAAAAACTTGTCTCACATTTCATAAAAAGAATATCATATCAACAGTCAAACATGGTGGTCGTAGGCTGCTTTGCAGCTTCAGGACCTGGACGACTTGCCATAATTGATGGAACCCTGAATTCGACACTAATCCTGAAGCAGAATGTCCAACAATCAGTTTTAGCATTTTAGTTATGCAATGATCCAAAATACACCAGCAAGAACAAAAAAACAAACAAACAAACAAACAAACAAAAAGGGTCAGTTGCTGTCGCCAAGGGTGGCACAACCAGTTATTAGGTTTAGGGGGCAATTACTTTTTCACTTAGGGCCAGGCAGGTTTGGCCAGGTTTTTCTCTTAATAAAAGAAATCATCATTTAAAAACTGCATTTTGTATTTACTTGGGTTATCTTTGTGTAATAATACATTTTGTTTTTGGTGATCTGAATTGCTTATGTGTGACAAACACGCAGAAAAATAAAAAATCAGGAAAGTGACAAATACTATTTCACAGCACAGCAGGTCCTGTTAGGCAGCACAGTTAATCTTGAATATCTACATATGAGAAAGCAAATTGACTCACACAACAGAAAAATAACTTAAACAGTCAAAAGAAAGGGCAAAAGAAATCCTAATAAAACCCAACAATCATGCCAAAGCCCAAATACCTCTACATACTGAAATGGTTCAGTGAATTTGCAGCAACAGAGTCTCATTTTGTGTCATGTTGCATTTTATACTTACCACTATATGAGGTAGGTCAGCATGTACATTTAGATTCAGTGACATAGTATATACTGACTTTATGATGAAGCTCAGTAACAATTCCACTTACACCAATTCAAATATCCACTCCGCAGAAGACAAATCTCTGTGGTCAAAGCAGCCGATGGATTACACAAGCACATTAATTAGTGCATCAAACACACAACAAGTCCTGTTTAGTGAGCCGGAAGAGACCAGCAGATTTGCTCTCATATTTGCCACACCAAAAAGCTTTCATAACTCATCAGTCCCTATGCTACAAATCATAAAATACCTCTAAGAAATTTGCCACACTGTTTGCTCCCTTCTGTACGACTACAGTTACATCTGCTTTCATTGTTATTGAGGTGGATCAATGTAAGGGTTTCAAAATTGAAAAAAAATGCGGTACATATACTGAAAATATTAAATCTTTATTGTAAAAGCTTGTGATAAATCTGGGAGGGTTATTATTCAGACAGTGATTTGTTATAATTTCAAAAAATGGCTACAACTGAAGGTAATGAATGAATCATATTGAATACCATTACTGATAACTACTGCATAACTGTTGATGCGTTTATTGGAAATATTTAAAAACTAATCGGATCAGAACCTGAGATTCACATTTGATTTCAGACAAATTCCAATTTACCACAAAATTTTAGAATGTGGGTGTTTTAAGAGCGGCCTACATTGCCTCTTAAAACATTCTACTTTAAATATTAAGTATACTCTGTACTCACTAAGCATTAACTGCCTTTTGTGAAGAAAATTGCTACTGAAATAAATGAAACTGAATCAGAAACGACTGTTAATGGGACTACAGTAGGGTTTAATGACTTCTCCACTGTAAGTCTACAGTCTGGAGTAATTGTTCATGTAATCAGCATCTGGCCATTTAAACAGCTATTTTAAGAAACTGTACTGTATATGCCATTCTTTTGTAAGGACTAAGTACTTGGCATTTTCACACCAGGATGTGACTTCGATCAGGCTTTCTCAGTCCTTCCTGTGTCAACCAAAACATAGGAAAAGCAGAGGAGACCTTTACATGCTTTATAATAATCTGTGTTCCAGCAAACAGTCTGATAAGAATAGTATGACCTATACCACATGACAACAGAAGGCAACATACACAG
Source organism: Helostoma temminkii (assembly GCA_900302695.1). Taxonomy (NCBI): domain Eukaryota; kingdom Metazoa; phylum Chordata; class Actinopteri; order Anabantiformes; family Helostomatidae; genus Helostoma; species Helostoma temminkii. The sequence goes on along the minus strand of OMLM01020887.1, from coordinate 20,163 downwards.
AAATACTTAGGTTAAAGTTGGATACTGTGATATGGAGCCTATAGGACACATTTTGTTAGTATTTCTGTAATCTATTAAATGTTTTAGAGAAAGAAATAAAGAATGAAGAAGAAAAGTTAGTTACCAACCCGTTCCATTGACATTCTGAAGTTTCTCTATAGAAAAAACACTCCCATTTGTCCTCAAGTCCAATCAAACGACCAAACAGCAGTAGTGCTTTGTCTCTCTGTCACTCATTCCTCTTCTCGGGCTGAGTTTGAGGATCAATAAACTGACCTCCAGTCTCCACAGCTCTACGCAGTCCTCTGGCAAAGAGGGTCTGTCGCTCAACTAAGTACAAAAAACAGGAGTGTGTGTGCTCGTGTGTGTGCTCGTGTATGTACGCACGGTCACCGTTGCTAACTGAATCAGAAGTCATTAGCGCTCCAGTAGGAAAAAGAGAGAGAGAAAGGGAGGCTTGGAGGTGCACTCCAAGTGAGATATGCTCACAGAGCTACTGGAATTGTCTGAAATGAGGTGGAAAAACCCAAAACTGAACTATAACTTTTACTTATTTTTTTTCTTCTTTTCCATAACCTGCGTCTGACTGCCCTCTGAGCATTAAGTGTGTTTGTCGCCATGAGTTATATAAGAACAGAGGACCTTAAAATGAGGCTATTTAGACTCTGCTAAAAGTGCACATCACTACTGAGGTACAGGGGGACCATGGGACACACACACATATACACACATACAAAGCCAGGCACCCCACACTAAATCCTCATTTGCCTTTGAAGTCACCAATCTGGTGTTCCTGTTCCTGTCTGGCTAATGTGTGAGATAGTGGAGTACGGCTCCCAGCTTAAATCAAAGCTCCGCTCTGCAGTTCTGCAACAAGGTTTGGGATAAAGCGTCTTACGGAGTCTCAGGGGGGAAGCATAAAAACAGAGCAAATGTGTAACAGAAGAGAGGATGTGTCAGGTAATGGGTGATAAAAGGAAACAATTAGGCTGCAGAAGTAAGAAAGCATTAAAATTCCAAGTGACTGGGCAGGTGAAAAAAAGGGAAATTTCCAAAACAACAGCATTAATCACTAAATTGCACAGTGCTGCATGATACTAAAGCTATTGCCAAAAGAAACAGGCACCCCTTGGTGACACTAGAGCAGAACACAAGGCCATATCAGCTGTTTAATTTACCAGTCTAATGCAAAAATGTTATGTTAGCTCTCAACCTAAAGCTTAATCAGACTACTGATGAATGTAACAGCTACACCAAAGTCTCAAATTATGTGAACTGTCAGAATGCGTGTTGTTAATTTGTGAATGGTTTTACCTGTTTTTCCAGCTTTTGCTGCATTAGACTGGCACCATCGTCTTCAATGCCACTGTAAAGGAAAACAGAAACATTATAAAGAGATTTCCAACCAGTGGAGGGCACCACTCCTGCTGCATCACTACAAGCATTAAGGACTTTTAATGTTTCTAAGAAGCAAGTTAGGATACTAAAAGCTAGTTACAGTCATGGCAGTTGAAATGTTGAGAGATAATAGTGACTCTGTGTACACTTGAACTCAAAACTAAATACAGACAGATCAAACCTTCTGAGCGTGGTCATAAAATGTGGCATGACTAATTATCTGAAAGAAATAAAAAAGAAAGCTTGTTGAAGAAAAAAGAACAAAGGAAAAAAAAGGACAAAGCGCCAGCTGAGAGAATACCTTGCAGTCTCCTGGGCATTCACCCTGGACACCTATCTGTAGGAACTGGACCCATGTTGCTTAGCTACAATGAGGGGAAAGAAGGTCAACAGCAGGAGTCCGTACTATCAGAGACCTACAGTATCTCTACTCCTGTCTCCATCAAACACACACACACTACTCCCATGTAATGTAAAGGCCACTGACTCGGTTCCTCGTATCATTTATCTTTCCCTGTCGAGTAAATCTTTAAACGCCGTGTTCTGCTGGACTGGAATTACTTTTTAAAGAGAAAGATTAAGGATATAGGATGAGAAGTATTAAATCATCCCGCCTATTACATATCTCACTTGCTCATCCTCACTCCCTATTTCCATCTCCCTTAGTCACTCTCACACACAGTTTTTACAGCGCTAGTGTGTAGGTGATGACACACACCACTTAAAGACCTCAAGCCCGATGCTGCTTCACATCACAGCTCATCTCTCGAGGACAGCCACTGAAGGTGGCGAGTGCCGGAAACCCATTTATACTAAGAAGCATACGAGTGCTTCAGTGAGCCTCTTCCGCTCTTTTTAAGCCCATCATCGTGATCAACATGATCTGTAGCCCAACAGCTAGCTCTTGGTTGAGTCATGATCTGTCCATTCTACGTTAGTCATCTTACACCACTGTGTTTTGTCATCACTTGTAAATCCTTCCTCAAGTATTCCTTACTGTTGACACTGCCAAACAACAAGTCCCCTGGGAGACTAGTAAGGCACCTTAGAGTAAGTGTGGATGACAGAGAGGAGGAATAGAGAGTGGACAAGGAAGGATTTTATTAAAATAACAAATAAATGCCTTACATTTACGATGGTGAATTAAGATGAGTGAAAGTTGTTTAGGGAAGCTCAACAGAGACAATCATTGAGGTATGTTAGCTTATTCCTGCCAAATGGGTCTTTAACCAAAGAACCACAAATCTGCTATGTTAAACTTATGTGACTATATCCAATAATCACAGTATAGCAAAAATATTTTACTTAGATTTTCTATTTATCTGTGCCTTTCATAACGCAAAGAAACAACCTTTGACATTACAAATTAGTTTTTCTTTTACGTTTTCAGCCTCAGTCACAATGTTTTTGTTGTGACGCCACTGTGTTGTGTCCCCGGGGCAATGTTTAGTCTGAATATTGTGATGAAACCCTGTTTTAGGACATTTTTATGGAGCTGCAGCATAGTACGCATTAAGTCTGTTTGTAGCCCAGGGAGCAATCATAACTGATGAAAGTCTTAGTGGGGAAGCATGTTTGAAATGTCATGAGGGAGTTTAATTAACACGTGTCCATGGTGTTGTTAGACAACTATGTATGCTGGGTTTAGTGGATATTATCATGGAGAAAATGTTCTTGTAAAATTTTCATGTTAAAAACTGCCATATTGCCATTTTCTGAAATTTTTAAGATGTTAATTGAAAGTGAATTGGAAGAAATAATCTGTCTGATCATGGGGAAAAAATTATTTATTTATTTCTACTCACACCCCCACAGGCTAATGAGCTCCATCATCACCAAGTAATGGATTCCACACCAAAGATGCTAGTTTTACTCTCATTTCTAATTTTATGATCCTTAATTAAAACAGTTCAATTCATTTTTGGATAATTGTACTGACAGTTGTGAAAGAAAGAAGAAAATAATATGTGCATGAACATGTGTTATGGGGTGTCTTTGGTGCTCTACCTTGCTGTTGAGTGAGAGGAGAAGCTGGCAGAGCTGGAGGGTCTTCAGCAAAAATGGCACCAACATAGCCAGGAGCACAGGACATGTGGAAAATAATACAGTGAAAGATGTTCAGCACAACATCACAAACGCGAAGACGTGAATACTCCTCATTCATATATACATTTACTGATTTATTTGTAGGTCTACCATAAGAAGAGAGTTGTCAGAGTCTGTCTGGTAACAGAGATTGTGTTTACCTTTAGCGAACAGACAAGATCTTTCAGAGTATGATCATCAACACTTCAACCTGCTGCAAATAATATCCTCCAGCACGTGTTTTAACATATACACACATACACACACTTACAGTTGTGTGTGATCAATGTTTTATTACTCTGTCACAGCTTGGGTGACAAGAGACGAACACACCACTGTTGTCCCCTCCTTGTGTGTCACACCAAGGTAACCATGGAGATTTCTGTTCCCGTCAACAGTGCACTTCCACCAGCATTGATTAAAAACCTGCAGTCAGTTCTCGAGCTTCAGTGAAATTGCACGCCTTAGCACTGTGTTGTAAAGATTAACAGAGCAACACGGGCATGGCTTTGCATTCATGTGGAATTGCTGTTGAGCAGCAAAATGTATTTATTCAAGTCTAATTTGATTTATGATGTAAAAGAGTACAACTACTCACTTTGTTCACTCGACAATATCGAAGCCATTTAAAACATGCATGCCATTAACAAGAGGGATCTTATTATCACAACACAGTCCATTTTGTCAGTTGTTCATTTTAATTAAAATCCTTCCGCGCTGCCTCTTTAAAAAGGGATTTAAAGTTGAATAAGCATAAATTAATTTCTGCCACAGGCTATTCAGCTTCCTACTTAGACAGGGCAAAGAATAAAAAGAAGACTGATAAGATTAAATGCTTAATTCCCCGAGGCTCAGTTCACAGTTACCAGAAAAAGAAAATATACCAAAACATGAAAACTACAGGACAATTACAGGGTCTGACAATGAGGCCAGGCAATCTCTGCTGATATGGCAACTAAGTTAGTTTTTACCTAAACAATTTTGTTGTGTACAAACTGAGGACCATTATCCTAAAGTGTGTAGCCTTCCCTGAAACCAAAAACAGTATTTGTTTTTATTTCTTTCTTTCACTTAACATACAGATAATTTATTGTCAATGTCAATCAATTTGATTAAAAAAATCCGCAACTATTCTTAAAAATGAAATATTTAATTAGGTGTGATTCTCCAGCTATTAGATTAATATTCATTTTGAAAAATAAAGTAAATAAATGCCAAAATGCTCACAATGATTATTCAGCATTACTAGAAAGTGGCTATGGATTCAATAGGTTATGCATGACAATAGGGGGAAACTTTAGGTGAGAAAAGCCTCACGTGGTTAACGAGGGCATTTTCTGTAGCTGTAGCAAAATCTAAACATTATGAGTCTTGACAAAGACAACAATAGGAAACAGACAAACTCTAGTTACATCACACAGTCACAGTCTGATGCTCTGAATAAGTAAAGACATTAGGGCAGAAACATGAGCGTGAGCCATATCTTTGACTGCCGCTAACCTGTATCTTGGCACAGGCCTCTGCAATTCTCAGTACTGAAAAGCAAATGCAGCTCAGAGAACCAGAGCAACAATGTGTTTATCTGTGTGTGTGTGTGTCAGTACAAGACTAATTTGCTTACTTGAACGAACAAAAAAGTACATCTTGGCAGTCAAATAAAAGAATGTCTACTATTTACAACTTATGGAACAAAAAACATACTATGTGTAGCTACCTGTATGACCAGCGACTGTAGACAGGCTGAGATCCCCCATTCTTTACAGTGTCCATGGATGCAGCTGCAGGAGTGCTAGTCCAAGGCTCTCCTATCTACAGTATAATAAAATCTTAATTTACACTGGAGCTCAGAGATACTGTGTAGTCCTACTCAGCAATAAGCCCTACCGGCTCCAAGATCTTTGCTATTATGTCAGTGAGAAACAGTAGCCATGTCCCACCCAGGGGAGTGACAGCTACCAGTGCTAAATCAGACTGAGGTCCACTTGGAGCTGTAACCATGACTTCACACCTCAGGCAACGCACAAGTATTCACCTAGGGACAGGTACCAGAGTGACAGGCAGAGATCGACCTTTACACAACTAAGCCTAAACCTTCTATGAATATGCTTGCTTAATAAAATCAGTTCTTATTAAATAAAACCAGTTAGACTAGTTGCAATTACCTAAATTCTTAAGTTTTACTGTGGGGTTACATTCCAATAACTTTCTGAGAGACTCACCAATTGGATGCAGCTCATTTCCTCTCACTAATGGGGGGACACTGCATACATCAAACCATAGATGTACAGTCTGTCTAGTACCTGATTCATATTCAATAGTGAGTTATTACTGGCCTTTAAATAGCTCAAATCTCAAATTAATTCCCTGTCAACTCTACAATCAACTGTCTGCACGACTAAGATATTCCAGTCTGTGTTTCCTGTGCTGCTTTTAAAAAGATAACTCAATAAACTGAAACTTGTAGATTATTCTTTCTAAAAACAGATATGATGTGGGAAACTTAATTTAGTTGCTAAGAGACCAAAGCCACCTAATAATTTTTTCTATTCTTATTTGCAAGAGTGAAGGACAGCACACAGAAAATAAAAATGAAGGGTTTGTTTGTGTATGTTTGTTTTGAGACATGGGGTAAAATGACATATAAGTCAACTGATGGTAAGCAGGGGAGTCAATCACCTGAGGGAGTAATTATTGAGCTCAAAACAAATGATGGAAATATGCTACAGCAGTTGATAATTATACCATTTCCCCTGAGAACCCCAAGGGATACTCTCACTCATGACTCTGCTAAATTGATGCTTTACTTTGTGTAGGCAGCTTTAAAGAATTGCAAGTCCAATAAATGTTTGATATATGGAATCATGGCTAAAGCAGCAAGTTGGCTAATGACAGAAAACACAGGATAAGAGGGTAAACATACAGAAACACTGGTTCATTATGAACATATATGGAAGAAGCTACAGTGTTAGTAAAATTTGTGTAATGCTGTGCATTAAACAAGGGAAAAGTGACTCCATTACACGTACCAAGAATTTTTTTTTCAGTCTCTCAGTGCATGAGAAACAGAGTGAATTACTCAGGCCAGCTGGGCCATATGTGTTTGGAATCCAATGAACAACCACAGTAAATCACAACTAAACCACGAGTGATACTTGTAGCTGCGGAGGTCAAGAAACATCTTTGTGGAGACTTTTTAAACTGGTTGATTTATAACAATGGGGCTACAATGTTCCAGTAAGATGACTCTCTGTTCAGCCAAAGCTTGTTTGGTCAACCACATGTTCCAACTGTGCAGACAATTCAGACATTGAATAATATTCTCAATATTGTCAATATGACAACTGTGTTGTAGCAATAATACCTACTATTACCTTTCTGTTGCTAATTCTACAATGACATTATACCTATAGTCTATCCAGAAGCAACAAAGTCCAACAAAGTGCAGAACTTCATCAGCCTCCCACTCTTGCTACTACACTCATGTAAGCAGTGTTTCCTACATTACCCTTGTGAGGCTGTTATGAAAACTGTCACTCCTCTCAAATGTGTCAGCTCTGCAGGCACACTCTGGTATTTGTAAGTGCTTCACTCTGCTGAGCAGCTCAGACATAAGTTGAAGAGAAAGAGAGGAAAATATTAGAGGCCCTCGTGCTTTGGAACAACTCTGCTTTGACACAATAATAGATTAATAATAATAATAACACAATAAATAATAACTCAAACACTGATCACAAACACATTCATGAGACATTAATAAAAAGGCATGTAAAAGTACAGAAAACATAAAGATGCCTTATTAAACCGACTTCCAAAGTTGAGCATTACTAATGCTGAGTCAGTCATCTGTGAACTTTAACACAAACTGTCTGGATTAGTTCTTGGGCCTACAGCACAATGTGTATCACAGCTGGTGTGCTGATCAGGATTGAGTTGTTTCTGTGGCTCACATTTGTGTAATGACACAGTTACAAGGTCAATGGTGTTACTTAAATTAATTATAAAATTACAGTCCTTGGGCATCTGGGTAAAAAAAAACATAAACAGGATTTTCTATCAACAGCACTATAACTGTAAAACATTATTTTGCATTATGTACCAATGTCTTAAGTGACAGTGGCTGCCTACAAACTGATAAAATCAATCCACCAGGCTAGGATTGTAACAGGAAAGGGTGGGAGCTAATCTGGTTTCATCTCCCTGCGTGAAATGAAAGCAGACCTCTGCTCCAGTGTTTGAAATTGTGTACAGTGCCTCCTAACATGCACACACACGCGAACAAACAAACAAAAATAACCCTTTTTTTCCCAACACCTGTTTGCGTGACCAGCAGAGTAGAGCTGTGGTGCAGTACTCTGCAGTGAATTCTGTGTTGAGGCTATAAAGCATTCGCTACACTACATTCAAATTATGATTGCATGTCAGAAAACATCCATGTTACTAACTCACTTATTTATTTACTTAAATAATGAAGTCACTGACTAACCAGTGCCTGCAGCACGGGTGGTGAGGATAAATACTCCTATTATTAAAAGCTTAGACATTAAAAAAAAGAAAGGCATGCTCTGACATTACATGCAAAATGTTTTCCCTATTCTCCTCACTCATTGTATTCAAAGCCAAGTGAAGTGTCTGAGTTCCTGACTGCAGATACTGCGATCTGCCATGCAGATCATTTGATACACATAAAGTAATTAAACATAAAGCCATCTGTTCCCTGTAGTCATCTAACTAAATTCAAATCCTAGATGCACATTTAGCAAGGTGGGGTTTTTAACTTATTTCACCTAAATTACATCGAAGGAAATGACATTACCTGAGGAAATGTTTGTCACAATGCAAAAGGCTTTAGTTAAAAAGGTTAAATAAATAATGAATACCACGATATCGACTATACAATTACTACGCCCACTGTTGCTGCGTTTCCAAATCATTATTCCACCCCAACAGTATAGCAAAATATACACACATTTATAAGCTAACAAAGCTAAGCACTGTTTAAAAGCCTTAACCACTTCTGGGTGGCGACGATATTTTTTTCCATTTCTATTGTGCAGCTAAAAGGCGCCGTCTTATCTGAAGCGATTTTGTGCTCGCCATTCAAGGATTTGCCGTCAAAATGAGAAAATGAGACATGTTAGCTGTCATCTTTGTTTATCCCCCGGCTGTGGAATGTAATAGCTAGCTTGTTACCGTTAGAAGCTAATGTTAGCTGCCTCAGCCCAGGCTCTACTACATGCAATGGAGCCTTTATAAAAGTTGTGGGCGACAGTGAAGTTTTTCGGGTGAAAGAAAATGGTAGCAACAACGACTAGCTTTTCGTTCCACAACTGCGAAAACAGAACAAATATGAACACAAGCGTACAAGCAGTGTTTGCTTTATTTTACCTTATGCTGTAGTAACTCATGTTTATCCACGGTTGCTAAGGAAGATCCTCGTGCGGCAGTACACTTTTTGTGGACGCGGTTGAGAAGAACTGTGTAACTAGGTCCTTAGTTACCGAACGCACCAAGAACAGGACTTCCTATTGGTGGGCATATTACTAAGGAGGAATTTGATTGGCGGGTATTCTGGAGAAGGGCGGAGAGTCTTCCCATTTAGAGTGCTCTTAATTTCTCCCTTTCTGTAGTGAAATATGCTTTCACTTTGTTGTGAGGGCGCTTTTATATGCACGAAACGCAAACCTATTGTGACTGAAAAGTTAAATAAAGAAGGCTTTGGTTGGCTACAGTGACTAGTAACCATGACAACAAAGATTTCATGAAACTCAATAAACCCACCAAAACACATAGTCTGTATAATTAAATTTCCCTTGTCCTTCCTCTGTATTTTATTTTTATTTTGGGAAAATACTGACACAAATTATTACATGAGAATAATCATATTAAGCACTGCACATTGTTAATCTCTCTGCACTGGTCCTGGGCGGATTATGAAAGAACGGGCACCACATACCTTCTTTCTTTACAGAAACAACACACAGACGGAAACAGAGGAGTTAAAAACGTGACATTTTTTTTAATCTTTGATGACATTTTGCATCTCTTCATGCTGTTATCAGTTTGCGTGCAGTTTCTCTAAATACCTGATTTTTTTGCAATTTCTTTTTAGCCATCTTGGCTCTTTGTGGTTGCTTTGCACTTCTTAGTCATTGTTTTGTCTCTCATTGTGGTCATTTTGCATTTCTTTGTTGTACATTAATAGTATTTCTTTGAGATTTTCTATTCTTATTTTGTAGGTGAAGATAAGGGTCAGCTTGACCTGTTGGCCTATGTCTAGTACGTCCATTGGACCAAAACTGGAAGATATTTTAAGTTACTCAGCCTTGCTCAAAACCAAAAAACAGTGTTTAGAATTTAAATGAGATGTTTTCAGTAGCATATTAATTTCTACTTTATTCCAAAATGAAAAACCTCATATTATTTTGTTCCTCTTTGCACTTAAATATTTATTACTGATATCGTTTGCAAAGCGGCTGAGAACAAAAAAAAAGAGAATCACAATCATAAAGCAGAGTTCAAGTGATCCTCCAACAGCGCTCTTGGTTTTTATTACACAACTGACTCAAGATTACATGTCACGGACAAAAAAACAGTGCTTGCTAAATTTGGGGAATGTGATATCAGTTGCAGTCCATGTAGACAAAGCCTTTTATCATACGCCTATGATTTAAATGCAGAAGCATAAAAAATGGGACAAGTTTAATTTTAATAGTATTGTCTCCCAATTGCAACATGATCTGTAAGAGCACAGTATAAGTAGAATTTGTTGATACATATTCTCACTTATGAAAATGCTCGTTACTTGAACGCTACAGTAACTTACTGCATTTTGGGTGCATTCATTGTTTGATAATTATAACTAAGCTGTGCAAACAGTGTGGTTGATAACCGTTACTTTATAATACCTCTGGTGTATCATTATAAGACTTAATAAAACAAAACGGTCCAGTGAAAAATCTGTTTCTTCTTAACATCATCGACTAATCCTCTTCTGACCAACTCCCTACATCAGCTGTTAATTAGCACATCTGGATCAGAGAGATGTCCCCTCTCCTTTAGCAACAACATCAAACCTTTCCTCCTCCTCCATGTCACCTTCAACCCATAATCTCTCTCTGGCGTGTCAGTCACCAAAATGTCAGGTGGTTGATTATGTGGTGGTGTACATGGCTGGGCCAGTAGTGAGTGTACAGAGGGAAAGTAATGATAACTATTTATGTCTTGTGCTGCCTTTGGAGTATCCACATCAGGTGGAGTTTCAACACCACTGACCTCAGTGGAGACAGGTGTTGAAACACCATGTGCTGGAATTCTGCACGTCACAGATAGAGTTTCAGGCTGATCCAAACAACTGCTGGAGGATGTGACACTATTAGTACATGTCTCCACGTTCCTGTTTCTCCTTGAGGCCAGCTGTCTTTTTGGTTTATCCAAGAACAGTGCATTTGAAACAGGCGTTTTGATGTCACATGGTTGTTTTCCTTCGTCAGTAGGCTCTTTAGCTTTCTTTGAGCATGTACGCTTTGGGTGATGAGACTGGTCTCTTGGTCTTGTATGAAACGATAACGAGGGGAATTTGCACACGCTGTTTTTCCTGGACAACTGACTGCAACTGTCGAGGATGCTTGTGGCAGACTGGCATTTTCTCCGTCCTCGTCTCGCTGGAGGTGCTGCTGCAAGTGAACTGTCAAACTGTGGGCTTACCTGAAAGATTACAATTACAGTAAACAAGCTGCATGAAATGAGTCATGTCACGTTTTTCTAAATAACTGTACATAAAGGTGAATTAGAACAGACTCAGGCTTGAGAAGACTAAAACAATAGGCTTAGTTGCTGAATGATAATGTTTTTTCACCACAGAGAATAAACAATTTACCCAAGAATTAAGAGCTGAGCTGTTGTGTGTTTGTTTGTCTGTGAAAAAGTCTCTGGGATTAAGTGCTGCTCGGACTTCAGGCACATTTTGGAGTGTGGCTCCACACAAAGGCCGCTCCAGGAATAGCAGGGAAGGCTTATCTGTCTTTGGGGCTTTACGGGGCATTAATAGATAGAAATCCTTGACACCTGGTGAAAATGAAAACATCACAAAATCAGTGAAACTGTTTCATCCAAATATCTGATCTTTGCTGTTCCCAGGTCCACGGTATTATTTATGTCTGCAACTAGCTGCATTTGAACGTTACATTTTGATTCATTAACATATAACAGCTAATTCAATATTCCACTTACCATAATTCTTTGCTTAATGAATCGTTGTAGTTATTTAAGACATGTAATAAACGTTGTTCGGTTGTTGTCTCTCAAATTTTTTTTCCCCATCTTCGACGTAACTACTTATTATTTCCCGGTTTCCGCCATGGTCGTCTCTGATTGGTTCCTTCGCGGTTCTTTGCATGGCTGCTATTGGTGAAACATTATATCACGTGATCTACGTCACGGGGGCATCACCCACAGCGCCAAAATTCAAAAACGTTCCTGTGACCGACCAGACGACATGTAAATAACACTAAATGACGAGATTATTATAGATACCATGGATCAGCTACCAGCAGGAGTCCAGTCAAGCAAAATCCCCTGAAATATTGCAGTGATATGAAGGTTTGGCTTTATCTGGATTTGATTTGTGTTTAACGTTAGCTGCTAGTTAGCGTTACGTGGGCTCCCCACCTAGCTAACGTTAGCTAGCTAACTTCCTTAACATTAACCAGCTAAGAACAGGCTGTTAGCTAACCCAAGCTCGCCTAGCGCAACAGTAAATCAGCATATTTACAGGTTTAATGAAACAATCCGATTTTTCTGCAGTATTCCTCTACATAGCGCTGATTAGAGAATGTTCATTCCGTCGCACGATGCGTGTGAACTCACTTGAGCGTCAATGTAACGTTAATGTCACACGAACTCCGTTGATACAATACGCTATTGTAACATTTCCATTACTTTTTATTCTGTTACACGGGCATTATTTTTAATGTTTTATCAAAAACTTAAAAAAAACTACCCCTACGACGTGTCTAACATAAAAAAGGTGGGTTTATTAGTATTTTACTAATTCAATTGCACCGTCTATTGTTGTCATTTCTGGCTAGTGTACAATAAAAAGCTCATGCTGTGCTCGACAATTTGGTGTTTTAATAGGAGTTATTAGTTTTGTTTTGTGTTTATGTTGAACATGGGTCATTTTAAATTAATATCACTTTTGAATGTTTAGAAAATAGCGATAAATGCTAACGTTACAAGTCACGTTAACTGCAACCATCGAACGTTAACGACTGTTGTTATGGGAGGAGAAAGTGAGGAACTAGGATACTTAACAACTGCCCGGCTAAAAACATCAACGGACAATGTGACGCTAAATTTGTGGTCTATTTTAACATTTAGCTCGTATCCTCAGCGTAACATTATAGCTTGTTCTGACTGAAATCAGTATATGATGACTAGCATACGGAGCAACGATTTGAACTCAGCCAGGTAAACAGTTTGTTGGTGATTTAACATCGATTTCAGCTCCTGATCTACCGGTAATAACAGTTTGTTGATATAACTCAACACACACTAGCATAACAGTGATACAGATATTTTTTCTAATCCTTGGTATTTGTGTTGTGTTGTACAGAATATCAGTAAATACCAAGGGGCTTTTCAATGATCTGATGACCATGAGACGGAGCCCAAGGAGACCCCTGATTCTCAAAAGAAGAAAGCTGCCCTTCCAGCAAAATGATCCACCAGCAGCCGAATCACAAAGCCAGTCTGGTGCATCAGTCTTCAAGGAGCCCTCTAAAACAGCTGCCAGTCAGTGCTTCCCAGATGGGATCCGCATCATGGATCACCCTTCCATGTCCGATACTCAGGTGGTTGTTATTCCCAAAACGGCAGACCTGCAAAGTGTCATTGGGGCCCTAACTGCCAAAGGCAAAGAGAGTGGTCTCCAGGGGCCAAACAAGTTCATCCTTCTGAGTGAGAATAGCAGTGCTGACGGTGAATCGTTTGGTCAAGCTGCTGCTGCTGAAGGGGATAATGTCACCTCAAGCAATACAGATGGACAGCCAGGGAGAGCAGAAATGCCCCACAACTCTCCGGATGCAAAACCTCTTACGGAGATTAAACAATGTATGGATTTCTTTTCTAAAGACGAAGTAAAAAATGTGGAATTTGTTTATACTTTTTGATAGCACTGACACGGTGTTGCGTTAAATCTTTCAGTTTGAGCAATAACTGTTTTTGCTTTTCATTATTAGTGAATAAGGAACTGGAGTGTGGCCCTTTAGATGACAGCCTCACCAACATCCAGTGGCTCGGCAAAATGAGCACATGTAACTTCGAGGCAGATCCTACCAAGCAAATGAGCAACAAGGAGAACCAAAACACACCCTCACAGGCTTTCCAGGTCAGCTCTTGTCACCTCAGTGTGATTATTACACTGCTATTATGCGAATGTATTGGGAGACATGTCTCAGCATGTCCCTGTAACACCACCCTCTTACTAAAATGTCACCACATTGTGATTTACATTGAATTTCCATGTATGGTTGTGCTGCTGGCTTTGAAATGGATTAATGACCGTAAGATTAAATTGAATGCTTTGACCTTTAATGTGAGACAACTCAAATGTAAGAAAAGAAACATATTTGAGCTACAAGTTCTTGATGCACTGTATGATACTCAAATAACACAGCACACTGGGATTAGATAAATAACCAACAAATGCAGCTATTTGTTCATTTCTAACATATATAAACTAGACTAAAATCATACAATTTCATTTATACACACCAAGGAGAAAATCCCTGTTTAACTAGACATAACATTTGTACACATCTTTTTTTATTTTTACAGGCAGACAATATGCAAACTAATGCAGAAGCTGATCAGCAACCCATGTCAGAGAGGCCACCATATTCCTACATGGCCATGATCCAGTTTGCTATCAACAGCAGAAAGAACAGGAGGATGACGCTGAAAGAGATTTACATGTGGATTGAGGACCACTTCCCTTACTTCAGAGATGTGGCCAAACCAGGATGGAAGGTACTATAAAACAGGAAAATTAATTTATGATTTGTGTGAGCATGTCTTGTAGCAGATAATAGAAAAAAAAACATTTGCGAATCTCGTGCTGACTGTTTTGCTCATTTAAAAATGCAGAATTCCATCCGCCATAACCTCTCTCTGCACGACATGTTCATTCGTGAGACATCACCGGACGGGAAGATTTCTTTCTGGACCATTCGGCCTGAGGCCAACCGATGCCTCACTCTTGATCAAGTGTACAAGGTGAGCAAACGATTCCTTAGCTTTCTCACTCTTCTCACATCCTTTCATTCCGATTAAAATAAAAGGAAAGTTGTGAAACTGTATCAATTCTTTTGCATTTTTGTTTCTCATTTTCTATGTTTACCGTGGTGTCCCTGTGCTTTGTAATTTTTCAAGAATGGAAATATTTAATTTTCAAGAGAAGCTCCTGCTGTTAATTCTTAACATTTCATTTGTTCTTTAACACTTCCTGCTCTACAGCCTGGTTGCGACCCCATGACTACTCCTGTTCCAGTGCCAATGGTTTTATTTCCCAATGAAGTAAGATGATTTATTATTCTCTCTTTCACCTCTGCAGTCAGGTGACAAAAAGCAGAAAAGTCACATCTTCAAAACTCCCAGAGACTACAGCTGCAGCTTGTGATATAAGGTTTAGGCATTTTTTCTATTGCAGGAGGATTTTATGAGCAGCAGGGAAGCCGCGAGGCAGAGGTCACACTGAACGACCAGTGTGCTATGAGACAACCTTTCTTATCCATCAGGAAACATATATACTTATAGGAGTATCCACTGTGTCTCTATTATGTGTAGGAACAGGCTAACTTTGACTTTCATCTGATCTTCGTAACTTTCCAGATCATAAACAATGTAGAGAACCCAGGTTGTCATTTAAGTGTAGTCAGGAATGAGAGAGCAGTTTCAGGCAGTATGCTTCCACCATATAAAGTGATGTCACTTTGTCTGACTTTTTACAGCAACAAAAAAGGATGCTTCCTGATGCAAAAAAAACACCAACTGGCTCTGGTGAGTTCACATAAGTGAAGGATTTTGATATAATTAAATCAGAAGAGAGAAAGCAGCTAGAATATGGCCAATGAGTTTGACAATGGAGTCCTTGATGTCTGAGTTGTTACCCTTCTGTGTTCAGAGAGAAGGATGAAACCTCTTCTCCCTCGGACCGATTCCTATTTGGTCCCTATCCAGCTTCCTGTCACTTCCTCTGTTTACCTGCCGAGCTCAGCAGCTGCGTTTCCCACAGCTGGTTCACAACAGAAGAACAACACTTCACGAGGAGCCAAGAGAGTCCGGATAGCTCCCAAGGTAAGAAAACCATGCACTGAAGCATTATAGCCAAATTAGAACGTGCTCTCTTGATACTTGTGGTGTTTAGCAGGGATGCACCAATTGTATCTGACACACAACAGCTTTAACTCACATACTGAAAAACTCTAACCCTGAGTTATTGCTCCTCAGTCCAGATATTAGTTGTAAACTTGAGAAAATATTTAGGGGAAAACTGAACAGTCCAACCAGTGCGATTAATCAATGCAGTTTGTTAATTCAAATACTTTCAGTATTTCTAGTATTTCACCAGTGCTGCTGTGACAGCTGCCGCTACAAAGGGTCAGGAGACTATGACTGTAGATAAGCAAGGGAACAGAACAGCCAGTGCATAAGCAGTCGACCAGATGGAAAGTAATAATTATTTTACAAAACCTTAGGTGTGCATGCACACTTTCTCTTCCCCACCTCTGTCAAGTTCTCCCACTTATAGAATTAAAGGTTATATTGATGGTTGAGCAAAAAGTAATCAAAATGACTGTTCAGTTTCATATAATAATTTATTGCCTTGCCATAAATTAAATTATTGCCAAAATATGCTAAACAATCCAAAAACTGGTATGACCTTTCAGGCAAATAGTATTCATCATTCAGAGTTCACAGCTGCTGTATTTTTCAGCATTAAATTTCATAAATGTATATCAGATATTTCAGCATATAAACTTGTGTGATATCAGGTTTGGAGAAGAAATAATAGAAGATTTAA
Source organism: Helostoma temminkii (assembly GCA_900302695.1). Classification (NCBI taxonomy): domain Eukaryota; kingdom Metazoa; phylum Chordata; class Actinopteri; order Anabantiformes; family Helostomatidae; genus Helostoma; species Helostoma temminkii. The sequence goes on along the minus strand of OMLM01020887.1, from coordinate 3,599 downwards.
TGCTTATTTGTTAATGTTTTGGTAGGTCACAAGGTAAATTTGTAAAATGCATTGTTCTATGTCTGACAGGTGACACAAACTGGCAACCCAGCTGTTGTCGTGTATTCTCAGAAGAATGAAGACCTAAAGACGGAGGTGAAGGAGGAGTCGGTATGTGTCCCAATTAAATGCGAGACTCCTAAATCACTTCCAAAGAGACAAGCCAGCAGCTCCCGACGCAAACAGCGCCTGGTTCACTCTGTGCACGAGGAGCCTGTCCTTCTGTGTCCTGATAATACTTTCTTTGACTCTGGTCTTGGCTCTGGTGTAGCCTCTGACGCCTCAACTTTCCAAGACGTGCACGATACTGAGCTGGATGAACAGCGGCAAGAGCAGCACAGCCCTGACCGGGAGTTCACCTTCAAGACCCCTATAAAGAGTAGCAACCATTTAACCTCCTCCACACCCAGCAAACCCCCCTCGAATGTCTTACCTGAGCCCTGGAAAGTGACCCCAGTGGGTAAAGGGAGCCAAAACGTTCTGGACTTCAGCCCAATTCGCACACCAGGTGGTCCTGTGGTCACACCGCGGCATGACTACACCACCTTCAGCTTCAGCAGCACGCCCTTCAAAGACTTGCCTCTCTTCAGTTCCCCCAGAGAGCTGCTCACATCTGCTCCCTCCAAAGTGACCGGACCATCTGACTCTCCCATCCAATGCCTCAGAAGCAACTGCTCCAGAGAGCTGCTTCAGACAGGAGGTCCCACACCCGCTAACCGCTCAATCACAGAAGGCCTTGTTCTGGATACAATGAACGACAGCCTGAGCAAGATACTGGTGGACATTAGCTTCTCTGGTCTGGATGATGAGGACCTAGGAATGTCTAACATTAGCTGGTCTGAGTTTATCCCCCAGTTGAAGTAGCCTGAGGGCAAGAACACAATTAGTTTTATTTGCATGGCAGTATCATATGTTTTATAAAACACTAAGCAATAAAACCCACATAGAAAGAGCAACCTAGGTGAAAATGTAGGAAAGATATGTCTGTGAAAGAATAATCAGTACCCCAAAAACCTTAAGAGGTGTTTTAAATGGAACATTACATTACACTGACGGAAGCCAGTTAACATGGTCAGAGTGACACCAAATACATATAAATAAGAGCCTTTCACCAAGAATATGAATTATATTCTTGAAATATCATCAGTATTTAAAATAATTAGTTTTTCGCCATTTAGAGATTGAGTTAATTGGCTTGAAGATAAATACTGAAAGTGATTTGTGTATGGATTAAAAGTAGAATCCACAATATTTTATAGCTTAGTGTTATTCTATCCATCTGATGGAATATAGCAGAGTATTTAGTGCTTTAGATATTCATATTACCTGGTCGGTTGACAACACATTCATCGTGCGAAAGCACCAGAGCAAAACAACTTGACAAAAAGTAACACTAGACGCTGCCATTGTTGTTGTAATTTGAATCTGCTTAAACTTTCGAGTATATAAACTGCAGCCAGTCATTGGAACCTTTTTATACGTTTAACATTCAAGCAAGTGCTGACATTTTTAGTGGTTTTTGTTTAAGGATTGGCTGTTTCTGGCTGCCTTTTGGAATTAAGTCCAATTTTAGAAAGAGCGACAGGGGCACTTTAATTATAGTTACCAGGTCAAATAAGCAAGCACCTCTGCCTTTACTGTTTTCCTTTGCTTGCATTGCTTATAAACTGTCTCGGTGTCACTGTTATTTTCCTTCCATGTGAAAAATTTTACACGTGGTTCCATTTCCTGTCAGCGTTTATCCGTCTGTACCCTTGAAGGAATTGCTAGAGAAGAGAAATATGTGTATATGTATGTTGATTTGCACATTTTAATATATAATTAGCTTTTATGTATGTAAATGGAAATACATTATATTGCCTAATAATCCAGTCAGATGTCTGTACTGTCTGGTTCAGTCATCCCTACTGGGATTGACCTTTAGATTGTCGTGCAGGATTTTTAGCAATAAACAATTGCAAAGTAATACAAATAGCACTAACAGCAATAGGCTTGTTTCTGTATGTGAATTGTAGAACTATCTTAAATCCTCAATAATTGTTCTTCAGTATCAACTTCAGGGCACTTTGTGCCTGTAGAGAGGCACATTTTGCATGCATCGACATTATGACAACACATTTTATATCATCTTCAGAAGCGAAATGTTGAAAATTTTGCATATTTTCTTGCACAGGTTTTGTTTGTTTCCTGTAAGCATGCATACGGCCATTATTTCTGATGAAGCACAAAAAGGGATTATAGAGGAAAATGCTTGGTTCTAAGCAGAGCAGTTCCTGCAGCACCATCTTTGGAGGTTAGAATGGGATATGCACCCATTTTTTTTGAAGATGCCACAAAATAATGTATGGCTCAAATAATTCCTTCAGGTTTGTTAACATGCATGTTTATGTGTGAGTTTTTACAATGCAGTAAGTTGATCTGTTTACAACTGGCATTGAGTAGAATGTTCTGTGTTGGTATTTCTAGGACTGTACAATAAACCTGTTGGTGTTGGTGCCTCATACTGCACGATTTTATTGAATTGATTTGACCACAACTATATTTTATTCTACTTCATTCAGTTCACATTTATTTTAATACAGTAGCATGTACAGTTATACAGTATAATCTATATTAAAAATAAATACTGCACAATAACCAATTTCAAAATAAGGAATTGTATGGGTTTGACAGAACATGGTAACAAAGTCAGCAGAGCTTCAGATGTTCATGAAGAAAAATAACAGAATATACACAGTTTAATTTAGTCTTAAAATTCAGCAAGAAAAGTCACATATTCATCAGTGTTCTGTATAGTTTCACTTGTTAAAGTTCTAGTATCACAATGGACAACACATTGGTTGAAACTGTAAACACAGACTTAGGACATTTTCAGTGAAAAGCGGGATGTCTTAGATCTTCAGTATGTCTGAATTTCCTGGTGAACCACCTCGAGAAGGATCTGCAGATGCATGCTGCAGTAGTCTGGAAATGTAGAAGAGAATCAGAGTTACAGTAAAGCTGAGAAAAAAAGGGAAGAAGATTTGTGCTTTTCCTGTGGGCCTGCTTTTGTTTCATCTGGTAAATTTTAAATTATACGTTATTTCCTCAGTGTTACAAATAAACTACACATTCACTGAGTTCCTTATACAGTACATGGGTCAGGAAATCTTGGCATGACTTACTAAACATGTGTCTCAGTCTATTGGGCAGGTGATAGCGATAAACAACCAGATAGTAAACTGGGACTCCAGTTAGTGTGAGAACGCAGCTTCGCCCTACGTTCCAGGGGTCTGAATACATGGACATACCCACGATGAAAAAGCAAACCACTGTAAAAGTGACTGCAAGGGCAAAGGGCACCTGTAGGTCAATAAACAGAAAAAAAACTGTATGAAAGCTTGTTTAAAAGCTTGTAAATGTTATGCTGTTGAATATAATTACTACTGCCACACTAACCTTGAAAGGTCTTGGGTGGAGGGGGAAGCGATACCGATGGATGACCATCCCCAAGGTTGTCAAGGCAATGAAGAACCAACCAGCAAAGGAGGAAAAAGTGATGAGCTGGTAGATTTCTCCAT
>OMLM01020886.1:0-17849 GCA_900302695.1 Helostoma temminkii | reverse complement strand
ATGTGTATAATCATTTATATTTGCAATAAAAATGGCTCCAAATATGCCAATGTGTTAATGCAGAGGCTCGTTGATAAATGACTTCAGTGAAATGTTTGCTCTTAAACAGCTTGATTAGAAATTCTGCAGACAGTAGGTTAAGTACTATTGATATTACAACTTATGTCAAGCCTATTTTTTTTTTTCAAAAATGGTTGAACGAAGTACAAATGTAAATGTAACATATGTTATTTGATGTAATTCATAGTGCATTTCATTGCTCAGTACAGTACATTGCTCAGAACACATACTGACAAACTAGAAAGCAGTTGGACATAAAATAAAATGTAAATTAATCACATTGGTGATTAAATGCTGGGAAATAAAAACATATCAAACAGCATCAGACGTGTTTTCTGGTTATATCTATAAACTTCTAGTAGCTGTAGGTTCCTGCTGCTGGTTTTGTTAAAACCAAAGACACAACTAAACACTGCAGGACTGTTACAGAGCTCAGGAGATTTGGGACTTTGTGAAAGGTCCAGAACTTTGAAATAAACGACAGCTCCTTCATCAAACTTTAAAAGGGAAAATCCCAACAAAACTAAAAGGGCCGACATGAGCTAACTACAATGTATGTTAAATTAGGGGGGAAAGGTAATAAAAATTATATCTAAAACATAACTCACTTCCTAATAATCATATTGTTCTTTTGTATTTTGGGTTTAATTCTTCTCAATGTGTATTTTTACAATAACGTCTTGTGTCTCTTGGATTGAAGTTCTAATCTGTCACATTTACATCTCAGTCTGCAATTAGGTTCTACAATGTTTTGTCACAAATTGTATCATCAACATGTTTGTTTCTCTATGTAAAAGCTCCCGAGGACACCAATCACATGATCACAGAATGTTGGCCTGCATTCTGAACTCTTTTCTTTTTATTTTCATTAAATAAAATACATCTAAAATTGTGTTGTAGATGTCCAGTTTAAAATGCTCTTTGGTTTAAACATGTCATGGTCTTATAGAGATATCACCAGAGACCATTTCTGGTGATGGCACAGAGATGTTATTGACAAAAGCATTTTTCAGTCCAAATCTAAAGCTCAAACCTTCATATTTTTTGTATAGCAATTCTGTTTTTGTTACCACAGATTCACACATTGTTTAATTGTATGAAAGGAATTTGGCAATGAGCAAGGTTTCCCACAATGTTTACTTGGGTTCATTAATTAATTTCCTCATTTCATTACTTTATCTGTAATACAAAAGAAAATTAATCAACCCCAGAACTTCAGGATCAGGATATTAAGTTATAGTTTGTCCTGTTCTGCTGTGATTCAACCTCTAACCTCCTTCAACCTTTAATTTGACACACATACAGGCACATCTTACAGCAACTACAAATTAACAGTTAATGGTTTTGATATAGTTACTGAAGGACAGGAAATATTTACTTTTGATTTGTAAGTGGGTGGCTCTTAAAAGAGCCTTTGGGTTGTTAAGTGAACAGCAGAGCTGTTTACTTGGAGCTGGTGTACTTGGTCACAGCCTTGGTTCCCTCAGACACAGCGTGCTTAGCCAGCTCACCAGGCAGCAGGAGGCGGACAGCAGTCTGGATCTCCCTGGAGGTGATGGTGGAGCGCTTGTTGTAGTGAGCCAGGCGGGAAGCCTCACCGGCGATACGCTCGAAGATGTCGCTCACAAAGGAGTTCATGATGCTCATGGCCTTGGAGGAGATACCGGTGTCAGGGTGGACCTGCTTCAGGACCTTGTACACATAGATAGCATAGCTCTCCTTCCTGGTCCTCCTCTTCTTTTTGCCGGTCTTGGTAACGCTCTTAGAGACAGCTTTCTTGGAGCCTTTCTTCGGTGCCTTCACGGGATCTGGCATGATCGCTTCCTTGGAAAGTTCTTCAACAGATGACTTCATAGTCGCGCAGATGGTGTATTTATACGGGCTTCATGCAAATTCAAGCTGCGCTGTTGCTCACAGAGGATTGGTTGAATTTCAAACCTGACTGAGCATGTGCCGAAAGCCAGTAGCATATATTCTTCCATTAAGGAGAATGTACAGTTACAATGTATCCTCTCACAGCAAAAGACAGTGTCAATAAGTTATTTTATGTTGTGGTGGTGATTTTAGGCACACACCTTACGGTGCAGCCTAGTGATGTAACCCGGGGTCATCAGCTGTTTCAGGTCTGTCATACATCATACACCGTCTAATAAAAATGTCTCTTACTGATGTCTGGAGGTCTTTATTAATTTTGCAGGCACATAACTTGACTAACCTTTTACCCCGTCTAATGTCCGACCTTTCAAAATAAAAATTTCCGCTTTAACAGGAAATACCAGAATAAAGGTAATTAACAAAACAATATGTAGTATGTTGACCAGAGAGTGTACTGAGGTAATCTACAATCAGTCTCTGACTTGTGTCGAGCTTACATGGTCCAGGAATCACCCCTTTTTGACACACAGCCATCTTGATCTCTTCTCTGTAGCGATATCGATGTTCCTGATGGCTCTCTTGATGTAGAGTCCTTTAATCTACAACAGCTTGAGAGCTCTGCAGAGCGAATCACCTGTTACCCTTATTTCCATGAGGGTACTCATGGCCACTGCATCATCTCGTCTTTATAGCTCCTGGACACGGAGTAGAATATCCACAAAGTTTAGACAACACACTTGAGGTACAGGTTTACAGTAAATTATGACATGTTAAAACTAAATATGTATTTATTTGTGTATTCAAGGTTTATTTCAATAGAAAAAAATACTGTATTTGCACCAGTTCCACAATATTTATAACAAAAGCTAATTTACTATACTATACTATAATTTATGTTTGTCCATAGACTACATTCATTCATTCATTCATCCTCTATACCGCTTAGTCCCCGCAGGGGTCACGGGAGTGCTGGAGCCTATCCCAGCCAGCTTACGGGCGAGAGGCGGGGTACACCCTGGACAGGTCGCCAGTCTATCTCAGGGCCCATAGACTACATATTTTGCTAATTCAAATTTGTCATCTGTGAGATCATAATTTAAACTCTAGTGACTTATTTATTGACATTATTGGATAATAAAGCCAGAGAACAAACCTAGGACACATGTAGCAGTGGTACATATTGTACCCAGCTGGACTTGAACCTAGTCCTGTGCAATTATATAGAATACGCAGTAACTATTTGGCTACCACAGCAGTCCACTTCTGTCTCAAAAATATTAAATAAGAGGGAAGTAAAGCACTAGGTGGCAGGGCCACCAAGACCAAGGTCTCATTTCAAACAAATAATAGAGTTGTCACAGAGAAGAGACGGATTGTCCAGGGTAGCACTGATCTTGTCCACCATCCTCCTCTTTGTTAATACAGATTTTGCCTTCTTGATCAGTTTGTTGAGTTAAATATGCTACTCTGAAAATTGTAGAGCACTGGGCAGCGCCAAAACAAATGGCTGTACCACACCTATCACATATGGGAGACCACACTTAATATTTTACTAAGACTGGTCTTTTTGTACTGTGGCTTATAAAAAACTTTTAATTGAAATAGCCTATATATTATATAGCATATAAAATTAATACAGTAGAATATATAATAGCATATGAGATCGCTTTCTATCTTTTGTAACAGTGTAGGTGAGATTAAAAAGCTCTGACAGTCTGGAGGAAAAAATAATGCCTCAGTATTTAATGTTGCCAATATGAAAGTTTGTGCATTCTTGTAGCAATGGGTCACCTGTGCTGATAAGTGACTTTTCCAAATAATGTGGTTATGCATTATCGTTGACAGTCTTATTTTTTTACTGTTAATCATTTTTACTTACAGTTTAGTCTTTTTTAACCCCTTAATTCAGCTCAGATCATATATTTGACTTTTTATGTTGTAACTGATACTTCATACTTTTGAGTTATCTCAAAAATTTTACTTAAACATTGAGTAAACATTTTGACTTTTTATCACGTTATGACTGACATATTGACTTAAACCAAAATTTTGCAATTACTATAAATTTTGACTTAAGTCAGAATCTTTTAGTTTAAATTTTTTGCCAAATAATATTGACTTACCTTTATTTATTATTGTTGTTGTTATATGACCAAGTTTGTGTATTTGTTTTTTTTGTTTGTTTGTTTGTTTTTCTAGCATCTCACTTGTCTTTTCTGATCTGCAGAAATGCAATATTGGAAACTAACTTCTGAAAACCCCCGGTGTCCTTGTGTGTCTGCTATATAAGTTATTGTGCATATTACTGTAATTAGCAGTTACTGCGATTTTAAAGAGTCCATAACCATTGAATCATCCTCTGTTCTTTATTATAAAAGCTGCTGCTGCGTTCAGTAGTTTCACTGATTTTGCAGTAATTTCATGTGGAAAGGTCTGGCACTGCACAAGAAAAGTGATGTGAAAGTACAAAAATATATCAGCACAACTGAACAGGTATCATATTTTAAAGAATTATTGTGCTGCAGAGAAGCATTTTTAATCAAAAAATAAATTTCAGTTCACTTTGTTTTCTTTGAGTTAAAAAAACAACAACAACAACAAAAACACCAAATAAAACTCAGTTTAGCTATTAATAAAAAAACAAAGGGTGTGTTGCCAGATTGCGGAAAAAATCCTTACTCAGCACGACAACGTTCTGCACACAGATCAACAGCGAGTTATTAAATGCCATGATATATTCGCAGGTATGAAGTTAAATTTGCCAAAAACAGTCATACAGTTCTGATCCAGCTCAGTTGTCTTAAATGGGTCCCACAGTATCAGGTCTTCCTCAGGCCGCTTCACTGCATCACAGGCAACTCCACATTTCCTGTCCAAGAAAAGAGGAAATACTAAGCAGCAATTAACTGTTGATTAATGATGTTACCGAAAGTGAATATACTGTAAGTGGATTATGATTTTAAAAAGTCGTCCACAACCTGGCAACCAAGCATGGTGTTTACATTGGATCAATAAACCATTTGAAGATGATTTACTGAACACGCCTTTAACTTATAAAAAGTATGTCTTATCAGAAAGTTGTACAAAAAGGTAAAGTGAAAGGATTCAGACCAAATCCGGGTTTATGTTAGTATCTGGTTGTGTCAGAGATGAATGGAGACAGGAGCCTGATGAAGACTGGCAGAGACTTTTATTGGAACCTGTAGGCACTGTGGGAACCGTCCACTGCAGCTCAGTCTTTAATGTCTCTGCTCCCATCAGTTCTTCCAGAAGTTCGGGTTCTGTGCCATCCGTCTCTGGAAGTTCTCGTACCACTTAAGGACGCAGCTGGAGGGGATGAAAGTCTCTGTAGGGTTCGGCGTCATCTGCGCCTGCGACACGGCGAAGGAGGAGGCGAAATTGTAGAGACTGTCTAGCATCTTTTGAGTGAAATGCAGGAAGGAGTCCACGGTGGACACGGCGGCGCTGGACACCGGGATCTGCTGGGCGAGCTGCTCCAGAGCCTCCACCGACACTCCGACCTGAGCCACGGAGGGGGACGAGGAGGAGGCCATCACCCCGAAGGGGTGCGCGCCGCCCTCCCCGGCTTTCAGGCCGGAGATCTTAAAGATGGCACTGGGTTTGTCGTTGGTGATGAAGCCGAGCAGCTGCCACACCGGACTGCCGCTCACCGGGTCCGGAAAGGAGAAGTAAACGGCGCCGCCCATGCCTGCGGGGAACGGCACTGTGCCCAGCATGAACACCACCACATGGTTCACGTTCTCGTAATCCGGCAGATTGAACACGAATTTATCTGAGGCGACCTGCACCGCGTCTGTCTGCACCAGCCTCCCGGCGACCAAACAACCGAACATCCCAGCAAACAGCCCTTTAGCCACCCCTGTAAACAGCCTTAGCCTTTAGCTTAGCCTGCTAACCGGTTTCTACAATGTAGCAGCCAGATCTGTAAGCAACCAAACTCAGTGCAGAAATCAGTTGTTTCAACTTGTTTGTCCGGTAAATGACGGATGAGTGAATCCAGATGCCGCTGAAAGTGGCCGAAACCAGCTGGTAGAAACTTCTAGCACCGTCTCTCATGCTCCCTCTCCCCCCTGTGCATCTGCTGCTCGACAATCGACACATCGTCCTAGATGAGATAAGAAATTTAAGCCCTTCACTGCGACTGACAGGCTAATCATTCTCGTCGCAATTTATCTTTTATTTCCAAAATTGACAAATTCAAATATCGAATTGAAGTTTATTTAAACTACTGTGCTTTACTGGTTTGGTGGGATTGTACAACACAAAGTACATTTGCCTGAAAGACCACCCCTAGGGCAAATGCACAATAATCGTGTGTTCGATAATTCGGTAATTGATGTAATCGCAGTTAAGTTGGCGAGAGTAGATAGATTCATTCTCACAAAAATAAAAGTACAAATGTCTCGGAATAATTTTACAGTCGGAAACAAAATTAAATATAAACTCAGACACACATCATTTTAACAGAGCTCACAGTACACAGGCTCAACAAATACTCAAGTAAAAATGTCAGTATTTGTCTATAGAATGCTCCAACACAGGTAGAAGCGCCCTTTAATTTCTCAACTCAAATAAAAGTTTTGCGTATAAGCCTTAACTTTTACTGAAGTACATAAATAAATGTGCTTCACTAATAAAACAGTGTAGTTGACTGTACACTGTAAATGTAGGGGTCTTTTCCAGATTAGTTTCACACATTTTCAAAGGTGGAAATTACAGGAAAAAAAAAAAAAAAAAAAAAAATGTGAGGCTGATTTTAACCACCTTATGTAGTGGCAGAGGGTGAATTCATTAACAATATATCAGCAATATGTTAGTTTGAATCTGAACCTGCAAAAGATAACTAGCAACTAATACTGTAAAATAAAAGTAGTGGAGTAAGGTAAAATGTAATGTAGTAACATAAAATGTAAATATTCCAGTAAAGTAACTAGTATCTCAAAAAATTACTTTAGTGCTTCAGAAAGTGTACAAGTTGTATTGCAAGCTAAAATGTAAGAAATAAGAAATACATGTATGTATGAATTTACACAACAACATGCAGAAGCTAAACAAGTTCTAATGAATTGTTTTAAAAATCTAACCGTGGACTAGGACGACAAACATGTGGCACAGAGTAGCTGCATGTGTCCCCTTGAAATAAGCAAACAAATGCACAACACAACAATACACAAATAAAATTTAAAAAAAACAACAACAACAGCAATAATAATAATAACAAACTATTAACATTATTTTTTTTGTTACTGGTGGAACAAAATATGAAAACTTGCTGATTTTATGTATTTTCCATAATCCAATTCTATAATCCAAATTGTGCAAAACATCAAGTGAAAACGTGTGAGCATTAAATTCAACACAAACGAATATCACAACTTCCAGTCTTTTAATGACAAAGTTTTATAATAAGTTCTCAGAATATGCTATTTGGCTGTTTATCTTACCAGTTATTATTTCTGTTATTGTGGTTAATATTAGCTTTATCATGTCTCTGAGGGGGAGCTTCTTGTATTTGTTTTGATAATGTCTGTACAGATTACATATACTTGGTCCTCGCTTGTGTGTACTATGTAAACTCGAGCATGTCGACATCTTAACTAATATTTTATCTTATCTGGAAATGAATGCACAAAAATTTGTATTTTATTCATCTTGGAAATAATGTTGGAATACATGCTTCATTAAGAAAAAAAATATGTAGAAGTGAATGTACAATGGTGAAGGTTTGGGCTTGTTAAGTGTAGAGTAGCTTCACTGCAGCAATTTGGAACTTTTACTGTGGCTGTGCTTTATTTTGAAAAACTAACTGTGTCTGTTGCCGGTGACTTGACTCTGTGAAGATCAGCGGGTCAGTGCAGACGCAGGCAGCTCACAGGGTTGTTCATAGAGCAACACACAGCATTAAAAAACTGAAATAAAGTTCTTCTTTTGAGCTCAACGTAGACACTTCCCTGTATAAAGAAACGACTCCAACAGGTAAAGAGTTTCGCCTTTAATTTCGTTTGTGTGTCAACTTTTGCCACTTAGCTACCCGATGCTAGCCAGCTGATGCTAACAGGAAAACAGTTTTTTAGCTCCCCTTTGCTTCTCAAAGCTGCTATTAAGACGTCGTTTTTATAATATCTTGCTTTTGGCTTGCGGGAAGGATGTTTTTCAGTATATACCAGCTGCTATTAGCACAGTTTGGGTTACGTTGCTTTAGATAGTGACGCGCTTATGGGTCTTTTTAACGTCTATGTGGTAAATGCTAATGTGTCACTGAGGTTCATTAAAAGTGAATGTGTCAGTTTCAAACATGAGTCGAAGCCGTCAGAGTGAAAATGTTAAAGCTGTGGTCCCTGCGGGTGTTGATGTTGAAAACTGTGATTTGAAAGTACAAAGAAAATGCAGAATTTTAATGTGCCGGTCTGGTTTGTAGCTGCACATGTGTGTTTGCTTTTTCAACATAATGATGTATTATATATGAATCATAAATATGTTAAAAATGCGTTTTTGTTGTTTTGGAAGGTAAAAGACAGCGTTTAAACATGTTCTCCAATGAGCAGACTTTTCATTGTGATTCATATGTTGTCATATTTGCTTTTGCAAAACTATAAAGCACATTTTATTTGGTATTTCTTAGACTAAAGTGCAACCAGGATCCTACAGAATAAGCAACACCTTTATTTAATTAGCAGCAAACCAATCTCACTTTGTGTTTTAGTTTATTTTATTGTTTAACTGCAATAATAACTGATGATGATAACAGTTAGATGAAGCCTGACGATTTAATGGTTAGAATGAGCTAATGTGTGTACTCGTGTTTCATTAACATGAGTTAGTTTAGTCATTTTTGAAAGTCAAAATGACAAACAAGTATGTGTATTTTGCTTGTATTACAATAAACCCATTGACGCTTTTTATTGTTATTATTTTTAGGTATAATTATTTTAGTCAACAATGATAATAACTATTAGCAGCATCTGACTGTGGCCAAGAAGAGAGTTTGGTCTTATGATTTTATAACACAGGTTATTATCCCATATCTTATCCTATCCCTATCCTATCCCTATCTAAGTTAAAACCCTGAAGTGGGATGCATGAGGAGGAGAAGACATTTTCTTCCTATTAAAATCTTAAAACACTCTGCAGTAAAGAGTGGCAGACGGTTATTTTTAGTCTCCTTGCATCTCTGTGAACTATCTGTGTGTGTGTGTGTGTGTGTTTTACTGGCCCAGACAGAGTTGTGCTGTTGAATAATTTATGAGCTGCTCTCTGTGTGAATCTCTCCAATATTCTTCCAATGTCTCTTCTTCCTCCCCCCTCGTGTTCCCAGTTTGATCCGCTCTGTTAGCTCTCACTGAGACACAAACACTGAACAGTTGTATCCAAAAACACTGGAGCTACCTCAGTGGAGGTCAGAGCTCGTTTAGCTGCAGCCAGTTTTTTTTGTTGTTGTTGTTGTTGTTTGTTTTTCAGGGCACAGTTTTCCCACAGAAAAAAACACATGAATGTTGTATCTTAAAAGTTGAGGTGACAGACACTGATGTTCAGTTTTCCTCATCAACACGTGATGCAACTGAATGACTACTGAATCTATACAAGTTGTTAATGTTCTTTTTATATTATACTAGACATTTCCTCCTTATCCTGTTTTTAAAATTTGTTTAGTATTTGATGACGATAAGGATCAATTTCTAAATCAGAACTCATTAACTTATCACTTATTCTGTCTTATTTTTGTCTTTCTTTTGTTTGTGTCTGACAGGTTTTAGGCAAATGGGAGAGCTGGACAGAAGATTTCTCCCTCATTGAGAGGAGAAGAAGAAGAGGTGGAGGAGGTGGAAAGGGGCTGGTGGAGCGATGGAGCAAGCTCATAGTCTCCTGCTGAACGAGGAGGCGTGCAGTCAGCTGGCTGAACATCATAGGTCTGAGTTCATCCTTGAATGGCTGAACCACCTGAAGAAGCTCCTCCCAGCCACTGACAGGGTGAGTTTCACATCAGTGATGCTCAGGAGTTTGGAAATCAAACCAACACTTCTTCTAAGAAGTTATAAACGTCTGATTGCTTCCTGTCGTTCAGGCTGATATCAAACAGAACCAGCGCCGTCTGGTCGAACAGCTGTGTGGAGTTCTGACTGGCTCTCCCGGTCCACCGACACGCTGGCTGCTCGGCCATTGTTTGGCCCTGCTCTACCGCCTGGGAGACCCCGTTCCTTCCAGCCTATTGGTGGAGAAGTGCAATGACATCATCCGCAGCAAAGACGACTCACCTTCAGGGCTCCCGACTCGGCTGTAAGTCCAGCTGTGTTCACGACAAGATGAACAGAGCTTTAAAGTTAATGAGACTTAAAATACTCACCAGCTTTCTGTGTCCACTTGTCTGCAACAACCTGCGAGACATAAACTTCCCCACCTGCACAAGTCTAACTGCTCTTGAGCCAGACACTTCAATGCCTGCATATATGTACTGATTTTTCTTATTCTGGCTGCTTTTAAGCAGCTACACATAATCTTTTGTGTGAGTGTGTCTACATATGTACCGTTGTAGTATAAATAGAAACATGCCACAGCAGCTACTGTGGAGACTGAAGCCAGTGAAGAAATATGTTAAAGTGTGATAATATACACAGTCACAAGATCCTGGCTCCAGTTGAGTCTCAGTGAAATAAAACTGAATAAGAAAGTAATAGTATTCTCAGTTTCAGATTGTAACGATTCTTTATCAAATTAAAGCAATAAAACGAAGGAATTTTACTGTAGTTCACTGTTGCCACCAAAAACGCACAGATTACCTTGAAATCTTACGTGATGAAAGTTTAATCATATGTTCCATGTGTTTCAGGGCTGCTATTGCGTGTCTGGGCGCTCTCTATGAGCAGCTCGGTCGGATGCTCATCGGCTCATTCAAAGAGACGTTGGCCAACCTGCTGAAGGCCATGAAGAGTGCTGAGGTCTGGCTTCTTCTCTTCTTTTGTTGGATGCATTTAAAAATACAAACACATTTAAGCAGGTTGTTTTCAACTATCCCAATTATTATCCAAATTAATCCCAAGCACCTGCACAGGTTACTATAGTTGAATTTGAGCAGAAAATTTTATAATAATATTACTACTAGTCATACTCTATGAATGTATTGTATGTAATGATGGCTGCTCAGAGAAGCATTTCTGTTCCCTTATTCCCCTGCTTTGGTGGCACCTGTGATGATATTATAGTTCTACCACTTTTTCCACTGACTTCCAATGTTCTGTCACTGCCATGTCATGAATGAAAATTGACACTGGTGTTGAAAGCCTCCCAGTGTCTTCAGGAACACAATATCACTGGGTCTTTTTTAAATACAAAAAATCAGCAGGAAGTGTTAATCAGTGAGTGAGAACCAGAGTATGACTTTATTGTTAACAGGTCTAACTGAATTTACATTATACTGAATTTAAAATACATTTATATATTTTTTTTTAATTCTGTATGTGTGTTAGCTCTATGGACCTGTGCTGTGTCTTTAATAAAGTCGAATTGAATTAATTGAAGATAATACAGTGCACATATTATTGTTGTTTTCATTGGGTTTCCTTGCATGTGATTTGTTTGTGTGACCATAGATTCCATCATCATTTGAATTCCCTGATACATTTGAGAATTTACTGTTTTCACGTTGACGTCTGTGGGAAATCTTTTTTTCTTTTTGTGACTTTCAGAGTTTTAATCAATAGTTTGTGTCTCAGTCTCAGGGGCGGTATGAAATCATGCTGACTGTAGAGAAGATCCTCCGAGGTTTGGGCACCAGTGCCGTGCCGTGTCACCGTGACATATACAAGGCGGCGAGGACCTGTCTGACGGACCGATCCATGCCTGTCCGCTGTGCCGCAGCCAAGGTAACCGCAGAATCCAGATGTCTGCTGCTCACACTATTCCTGTTAACCATTTCTGAAATTTCTTGAATTTGTCTGACACTGCAGTAAGAAAAGTTCATCACAGTTAATGTTTAGAAATCTGTGTCTTGTTTCTTGTTGATGCTTGTTTAATAAGGATATGTGTTGGCTGCTTAATGCTCCAGAGTGTGGGGCAGAAGTCAGGTGTTTGTTACAACTGTCAACTGTCAGTGTGTGGAGAGGCTAACAGCTGCTGTGTCTGCATCTGTCAGTGTTTGTTGGAGCTGCAGAGGGAGGCTGCATTCCTGTTGACCAGCGAGTTAGAGAACGTCGCCACTCTGTGCTTCAGAGCCTTCGAAGGATCCAACTACAACGTCAGAGTGTCTGTAGCCAAACTTCTAGGGACTCTGCTAGCTGCTGCTGTGGAGCCCAGACAGCCTACTGGTACAGTTCACTAAAAATACACTCCTCTCTTTGTGCACTTTTTCTTGGATGGTAGTCTAGATTAGGACAAAGACAGAAAGCACCTTAATATTAATAATAATATTTTTATTTCATCTTCTCAGATTGTTTAAACTGGATTTATAGGAGTGTGTTAAAACGTTTACCTTAGACAGGTAGTCATTAAAGCGGAACAATGTGTGGTGGTGGATGAGGAAGTGTAAACAAACAGGTGGTTGAGTGAATCTCATTTTTCTAACAGCAGCCAACAGACAGGGTGGGCGGGGTCCAAGCTCCCTGGAGGAGGTAATGGATTTGCTGTCTGGGGGTTTCCTGCGGGGCGGGGCGGGTTTCCTCCGAGCCAGTGGAGACATGCTAAAGGGGACGAGTTCCGTCAGTAAGGACATCCGTATTGGAGTAACACAGGTGGGTGACGATTTATTCACCTGAGGAGCAGATTAAATTGGCCAATGTCAGATCTTACCCTCCCTCCTCCTCTTCATTCCTCAGGCCTGTGTGGTGTTCGTCTCCACCCTCGGAGGCACCTGGCTTGAGGCGAACTTTCAAGCTTTCCTATCTCTACTAATGGAGCTGGCATGTCACGGCAGGGCCACTCACACACCGGCTGACGCCACAGTGACTCGTCGCTGCGTCTCCTTCATCCTGAGGAGCACTCTGGGGTCTCTGCTGGGGGAAAAGGCCCAGACTAATGCTGCCAAACAGCTCTTCCTCGCTGTGGCCTCACAGAAACGAGCAATTGGTGAGAGAAGGAGGAAAGACCGTGTATGACTTTCTAAATACATCTGACATCTATTGAAAATACTTCATAAGTCACTGTGCTCAAATAGAACCAGTGGGCAAATGAAATAATATCAATATATTGGTTGAGCCAGTTTGTGTTTCTGCTGTTGAAAATAACGTAGAGATAATAGACACACAGGAACAGCACTTTTTTATTAACATTTAATAGATAAGGTAAGCGTGGTTGCAACTAGTTCTAGTAGTTTATGTAAAATCTGCAGCAGTTATTGTTATGGTATATGTTTGTTGTTGTGTTGATAATTTAAAGCATTATTCATTCCTCTCACTTTCAAAAAGACATTTTAGGGTTCAGGCTAGGAAAGGTATTATGTCAACAAGTGTGCTCACAGCTATAAAATAACCTGTGTGTGTGTGTGTGTGTGTGTGTGTGTGTGTGTGTGTGTGTGTGTGTGTGTGTGTGTGTGTGTGTGTGTGTGTGTTTGTCCAGATGCAGCTCTCACTGATGGGAACGTGGAGACCAGAGTGTCGTCTGCTGACATTTCAGCCAGTCAGCACATTCTGACCTGCTGCCTGCTGGAACTGGGAGTACTCATACAGGGCCTGGAATCTACTGCCGCCCCACTCCTCACTGATGGAAGCACAGGTCAGAAACACACATGACCCTGTGTTACTGCAGTATTTGTTTTCATGTGATTCTGTATTGTAATGTACATATCTCAGTTTCACTAAAACATGTAAAGTTTTGTTGGGAATAAAACAATTATCCAAAATATCATTAAACCAGAGGACTGACCTAACTGTGGGTTTTATGTACAGCCTTCCTGGACACCATCGTCTCCGTTCTCCTCCACCCATCGTCCTCGGCCCGACTGGCCGCGGCCTGGTGCTTGCGCTGCGTTGCCATGGCGATGCCGTCTCAGTGCTCCTTGCTGCTGGATCGCTGCACTGAGAGGCTGGTGGCCCTGAAGTCTTCACCTGAAGCTGTGGCTGGGTTCGGAGCTGCGGTAGCGGCTCTGGTGGCAGCAGTGCAGCACTGCACCCTGGGAATACCACACGCAAAGGGCCAGGTGGGTGACCGACACCAACATTACTTCAAATTGCATGACTTGTTAATTCACTTAATGTCAAATAGCAAATACAAAGAAGTTGTTATGGTCAATGCCACAAATTAGCTTCAGTTTATTTCTGACTAATAAACAGTGCAGAAATCGTTCTTCTTCACTTTGCTTGTCAGAGCGTGTGTCTCTTATTCCTCAAGCCTTTTGATAGTTCTCAGTGTTGTATGAAAATATCACACATTTTTGAAGTCAGAGTGTCAGATTGTATGTAACATGATGTTTTATGTGTAGGTGGTGCTGGACCTGGCTGAAGACCTCCTGCGTTCAGCCTCTCAGAACAGTCGTATTTCTCTGCAGAGGACTCAGGCCGGCTGGCTGCTCATCTCCTCTCTTATCACTCTGGGTAAAACGGCTGAACATTACAACAGCATCACAAATAACTGCACTCGGGGGGGAATTTGGTTACAGAAATAGTTCAACAACTATCCATGACACTGTTTACTGCCACAATGTCAAGATGGCTAATATCCGGGATGTTTTCAGTATTTAGAAATAAAGCTGAATCTGAAATGTCTGACATTAAAACAGCTATTTCTTCTTCTGCAGTATATTTAATAAGTTTCAATCTCAGCAAAATTCAGGTCTCTGACAAGACCATTAAATGCTAATATTTAGGAAAGCATTCTTGTTGTAAGAAAGCTTTCCTTCTTGAGATTTTGCCATGCATTATTTTTGCAATTGTGAAGAAACTCTTGACGTTGGTCTCTATTTAACTATTGTGTTGTGTCCTTTTCGTACCCTCATCGTGTGTGTTGGAATTTTATAGTTATGTTTATGCCAAAGACCTTTATGAATCTTTAAGTAAATTATTAGTTTTTTTATCTTTGTCACCGGACTTAAAGTAGACTAGGATCCTCTTAAAGACAGGATTGACGGTTATCAGTGATGAGTTTAACATAAACATGTACTTCTGAATTTAGCCTGTCCAACACATCAGTTAATTATCCTGTTAAATTATTGAGTTAATTAAGTGTTTTAAGCTGAAGACAGAGGTCCAGACAGCTCTCAGTTGAGCTGTCTGGACCTCTTCAGTTTGAAGGAATGTCATGGTCTACATGTTACAAACTAGAGCTAAACGCTGAGACTAATAAAAGTTTGACAGAGATGATCAGTTTGGCCGTTTAGAGCTGAGATGATAAACCCTTCTTTTTTTTCTTTACTGTAACTACATTTGGCTGTGTTCAGGTCCTGCAGTTGTAGAGCACCACCTTCCCCGCCTCCTCCTCCTCTGGCGATGCGTGTTTCCAGCTTCACTTAGGGAGCAGGAGTCAGAGCTGCGACGAGGGGACTACTTTACTTGGCAGGTTACACTGGAGGGACGTGCTGGGGCGCTCAGCGGTCAGTACACCTCTGTCATACCTGTCTGCACACAGCACTTGTTTGCTGATGTATAAGCTGATCTGAACTCTGTGCGACATCTGAACAGCAATGAAGAACCTGCTGCTGCACTGCAGGGAGCTTGTCACTGATGACGTCATCAGCCGCCTACTCACGCCACTGGCCTGCGCCGTAGCGATGCTCACCAAGTTAGTACCTGATTAGTTAAGGCTCTTTGTGGGTTTACACAGAATTTTGTATTTTTTGTAGTTGCTTTGTTGGTGTTGTTGCACTATTGACTAAAAACAAAAATGGTTTTCGGAGTGTTTGCATTTTATAATATCAAAATTCAGAGAAATTTACAATTTGTTTCTCCATCACATAATTTTTATATTCATATAATTTATGTATATTTTTTTCTTTGCTTCTCTGTTGCTTTCACATCCCTGTCGATGATTGGATTTTCATTAATCATGAATACCCAATTTTTTCTTGTTAATTATTTTTTCTTTACAGAGACACATAGGATAAACATGTTTTGCTTGGTCTGTGTAAATACACTTCAGAACACAGTAACTAAATATAAAATATTGGCAAAGTCAATCAGATTTTAGTCACTTAAACCATAAAATACATAAAAACAAATGAATTATAGTAAATATAAGTATAACTTTAAAAAGTCAAATCTTTTAGTCAGTCATTTTGTCTCTTGTTTGCCTTGTTTCTTTGTTTATTCAATGTGTTTTATTAATTCTGATTTTCTTTTAAATAGTTGTAGGATCACATTAATAAAGACAGCAAGTTGTAGATGTTATTCATGGTAGTTGTTTGTTAAAATTATGACTCCTGTCTGTGTCTTTGTGTGTTACTTGTGTATGTGTATATCTGCAGGTTGCCTGCTCTCATCAAATCTTACAGCAGCTCAGTTCGTAGCTGGTCGATCGTCTACAGACTGAGAGTGTACGAGCTGCTCGCTGTTCTGCCTCCACACAACTACCAAGGTAACACCACACCTTCCTTCCTTTCTTACTTCTTTATTCCACCTGTTGTTTCATCTCTTTCTTTCTGCCTTCTGCCTTCCCCTTCATTGTAACTTCCTAACTCCAACTGTCATCCATCAAAATGCTTATAGGTTTCTATCCAAAATGTCTATTTCTTTGTGTCTTTCCTGTTTTAATGCTTCATTTTAAAATTCTTGTCAATAAACTTATTGTGCTTTTTATGAAAGATGTTCCAAGTCACCAGACTTTTCATGTCTGTCTTACTGATAACAACAAATAAAACCTGTTGAAGTGTTATATTATAATATGTTATATCATATAAAACTGTTGCAGATCACTTTTTTCAGCTTTATAACAGGTTCCTGCATGAAAATTTCTTTTGTCACTGACTCAGTTTGTTTGCCTTTTAGTATTATCTTCCTTGTACTTGGTGATGTTGTACCAGCGGGAATGACTGAAATAACGTTTTTTCTGTCTCCCTCCTTCTCTTATTTTCTTGCAGAGAGTTTTGGTTTAGTTATGAATCAGCTGGTCTCTGATTTGTCCAGTCAGGACAACCTGAACCAGCTGTGTTCAGAGCTTACCTTGCTGCCTCCCCTCTGTCACCGTGATGACCTGCCACTGGTTGGCCCTGCCCTCCATGACACAGACCACAGATACATTGAGGAACAGGTAACTTGCGCTCATGTTGCAACTGCAGTCTGTAGAAAGCTATAACAATTTGCACTACATTAAACTACAGATCATTATAATGTGTTATGTGTCTGTGTCTCAGCTCCATGGCAGCACTGTAGGAGGAGGC
The DNA here is from genome assembly GCA_900302695.1 of Helostoma temminkii. Taxonomy (NCBI): domain Eukaryota; kingdom Metazoa; phylum Chordata; class Actinopteri; order Anabantiformes; family Helostomatidae; genus Helostoma; species Helostoma temminkii. Next base: position 598 of record OMLM01020886.1, on the reverse strand, counting down.
TCCCTGGACAACAACCCATTCAGTCTATGTGAGAGGAGTGATGAAGCTCCTGCTCCTCTTCCTCCTCCGGTCGCTCTGACTGCTGCTGCCGTCCATCTCTTTGGAGCCGTTTTCCCCCACATCATCTCCGCTCAGAGGTAACACTGATTAATTAGTACTTCTCACAAAGTTATAGATGTCGTAGATGAGCTTCAGGTCTGGTATCTTGTCTCTCTGGGGTTTTCTCCTTTCACAGAGAAACATTTTTTTTCAACAAACATTTAGTCCCTTGTCACAGTTGTTGGCAGACATATTTTCTACTTTGTTCATTTCTGCAATAAAGACATTGAGATAATCTATATTCATTTCCACCTCTTTTCTACCTGGTCAGTACCCAAAGCGCTTGACATTGTTTCTCATTCACTCATTGACATACACAATCACACACAGAGGGTGGTGGTGCTATGCAGCTGGGCAGGGGCAATTTTAAGGTTGAATGTCTTGCCCAGGGATGTTTCGGTCTGAATGTGAGCTGCAATCCCTGGAAATAATCCTAGATCCAGCACAATACAGTCTTTTATACTGCTACTCCACAACAGTTTTTCTCACTGAATGTAAA
>OMLM01020885.1:48133-59138 GCA_900302695.1 Helostoma temminkii | reverse complement strand
CCTTCTAATAGGATGTCCCAGTAGCTCCCTAAAAAGCATCCAGCTGATCCAAAATGCTGCAGCCAGAGTTCTGACTGGAATTAGTAAGAGAGATCATATTTCTCCTACATAAGCTTCCCTCCACTGGCTCCCTGTAAAATCTACGATAGAAAATCTTTCTTCTTACATATAAAGCACTTAATGATCAAGTTCCTTCATATCTTAAAGACCTCATAGTAACATATCATCCCAGCAGAACACTTCGTTCTCAGAGTGCAGGTCTACTTGTGGTTCCCAGAGTTTCCAAATGTAGAATGGGAGGCAGAGCCTTTAGCTATCAAGCTCCTCTCCTGTGGAACCAGCTCCCAGTTCATGACACTGTCTTTACTTTTAAGACTAGACTTAAGACTTTCCTTTTTGATAAAGCTAATAGTCAGAGCTGGTTCAGGTGACTGCTGGGGGATCTCCCTTAACACACTGAGCTCATCTTCTCACCATCTACTCATATGTCACCATTGGGTGTCATTAACTTTGCGTCTTCTCCCATAGTCATGCTTCTCTTCTCCACTGTTCTTTTCTATCTACTTTTCCACTCATCCAACCGGTCCAGGCATATGGCTGCCCACCCCGTGCCTGGTTCTGCTGGATGTTTCTTCTGTTGAAGGCAGTTTTTGTTCTCTACTGTCACCTAGTGCTGCTCAGTGGGATTTGTTGGGTTTCATATATAATTCCATACAGTTCATGGTCTTTAACTTTTAACCTTATGAACTGCCTTGAGATGACTTTTGTTGTTGTGAATTGGCGCTATATAAATAACCTGAGTTGAATTGTGGAGCTTGCAAGGGGCAACAGGGAGAGAATTATGTTTCTGTGTAGCTTCCTCCTAAAGAAACCTTAAAGGAAAGTTTTCAAAGAATGCATATGGATTATGGGAAAACAGTGGCGTGTTTTAAATATCTTGTAAGAGACACTCAGTGTCTGGAGGGAATTTACGTCATCAACAGAGTATTTCCTGAAGCCTTGTATATATCTGAGACTGTTCAGGCGGTTCTCCGTCTGATTGAGCAGTAAGTGTCAACGACTCCAAAGGTCTCTTTAGGCTTCCCAGCAGAGAGTAAAATGGTTTCACATATGGAGGAAACGAAGAGCTTTCACCTTCAATAATGACACACACAGGACCCAGAAATCCCATTTTCCTTTTGCAGGAAATGAGAGTCATCCATAGTGGCTTCTGAAATTTAAAACGGGAAGCCGAGGTGGTCCAGTGTCTCTGTAGCTGTGGTCCGTTTCATTTTTGAGTTCAGAGCTGGTGTGAACTCTGTTTTCTGCTGCACACATTTTGTCTCTTGATCAGTTTAGTCACTAATCAATTGCCTCTCTGTTTAACTAAGTAGCCTAGAGTTGGAGCTTTTTCCCTGAAGCTGTTTATATTTTTATAGTTTGCTTCAGCCGTGCACAATTTAAACAATTTTCTTTGTCTCTAGTTGGCCATAGTAACAACCTGCCATCGGTTAATGGTTAATGCTGTGTGCTTGACAAACGGCATCTCAGCCTTTACCATTGTGTGTTTGAGTAGCACATAATGTACTGTAATATCGGTATCCCATCCCCGAGATACTCGTGCAACAATACAACCTGTCACACACATGGCAGAGGAAACATTCAGTTTTATCTGATGTAGCGTATCTGCTAACCACAAAGAAATTTCAGCTGTGTTGTAATAAACTCAAATCTTGAAGTAAATGTTTACGCTCATTCCAAACTCAGGATAGCAACATGCTAAACTAAAGAAATCTCTAGCTGAGAAAATACGTAGCACGTAGCTATAATGTTATGAACCGAGGGGATGCTAACAGCCAAAGGACACCTAGCCATCTGTAGTTTACAAAACCAAGGTAGACAACATAGCAGTACAGCAACCAGTGCATAAGCACTGCTCAGCCAAACATCAGGCTCAACCACACAAAACAAGCGAGCCAGGTAATAAGTTGCTGTTCACTGGGCGAACTGCTCGAGCTTGATGTTTCTAACGTTTGACCCTGTCATTTACACGAAAATCAGATTATATAACATGTAATTGATCAGAAATACAATCTGAACATTGTTATTGCTGTAAATGACTCGTGTAGCTGGAAACTGCTGTTTATTAAAGGAGTAAAGGCCTATAATCAGCAAACATTAGTACTGTCCAATAGCTCAGAGTTATGTTTGCTAATGCAGTTTATCCATTTAAATGGAGACTGATCATTAGAAAGCCTATAGCTGAGATGGAAACACAGCTGGTCATTCCTGTAAGTGACCAGACATTTGACTAACAGTGTATACAATAGTGTTAATAGTACAAATCCACCAGTGATAAAAAATATAGTATAAAGAATTACCACCTCTATGGCAGCATCCTGAAGTGAGAAATTAAAACCCCATATATACCATAGGATTGGGGTTGATTCTGCTCGGCTGGATTACATCAGATTAACAGGGGTACCTAATAAAGTGGCCAGTGAGTGTACTTCACAGCTGGTATTATGTTGGGTTTACATGTCGGAAGCACAAGTTTAAGTGTTCACATCTTTCACATCAGTGTTTCACAAATGTAATTATCGGACATTCACATAAGAACATGTACTGAGCCAGTTTTTACATGTTGAAGATGTTCAGAGCTTTCTGAATAGAGATTTTTTTTTTATTTAAGAAAAGTATTTCTATTCGAGGCCTGTTGTTGGAGCCTCCCCCGCAGGGATGTTGCTAGGCAGCCTGATAAACACATTGTCTGCTAGGAGATATGTGTCCTCCACCATCCAGATGGATGCAGACGATAAAAATGCTGCCTGGTTTTGCTCTTTATCTGATGTCAGTGCTGTCTCCTAATATAAATGTAACATATAACATGGATATAGTCTGTCAACAATGGACTAGAATTAAACTTTGAAGTGTATGAGATTTGAAACGTCTGTGCAGAAGATACACACTAGTGTGTGTTTCATTAAAGTGTGAGGCAAGAATTGAATTAAATGTGTCTCCACATATAAACGTATGCTTTTCTTCTCTTGTCGATAGCTAGATGAGCCAAAATGCTATTTAATTTGCACTCAAAATGCAATCTAAGCTTCAATCAATGCAGAACGCTCAACTGCAGCCTCTATAGTTCTTGAGGCAGTAAAAGAAGAATAAAATAAGTCTGGCAGGGAGGAATAATACCACAATATTACAGATTTATTGAGTTGTGGACTCACCTGGGATGAAGATAAACTGATCACCTCTTTGTCTGGCCGAATATTGTAGGTCATTTAGTTTACAAATTGCAGATTTCTTTCTTAACCAGAGTCAGGGGCACAGACAGACTCTGCAGTTATAAGAAATTATATTAGACAGTTTTAATATAATGTCTTTGATCAGCGAACAACTAAAACACGTCTGTGAGTATAGAGGTGCCTTTCAGAGAGTAGACTCACTGAGTAATGAGGTCTTACCTGACTGCTTTCTTTCTGCCTGTGCTGCTTTGTTTCACTCTTTTTGTGGTTTGGAGGAGGGAACTGATGGACTGATAGTGGGGATCTTTATATACATATATATGTCTTATCTCTGAGTTGCTTTTCCCCAGAGAACCCGACTCCCAGCAGCGATTTGCCTTTATTGTTGCTTTGTCTCCGCACTGATCTCACCAACACAAATCCTTCTATGTTCTTTGTAGCCTGTAATTAAAGTGACTGTGATTCAGAAACTGTACTTCACCTATCCATCTCCTATATTTTTTTCAAGCCTATTTTAAGTGCAGGGTTATTAATCATGTCATGGTTGAAGTACCCCCAGGTCGCTGAGTGTGTCTGGTGATATTTCCATCCATAAGCACTGAGCTGCTGCTCTTATCAAGTCATCTCAAAACCACTTCACACACAGCGTTAACCATCTGACTTTATTATCTGTAAAGGAAAAAAATTAACTATTGTAATATATGAAAATGTTTGAAGAAATCAAAGATGAGCCTGTGTTGAGTTTGTTCAGACAATGTTCATCTCTTGCATCTTTCTGTCAGATCTGCACTTCTCTTTTTCTGCTCTGTACAGAGAGAATTAAACTCTTATCCTCGTCCCTCTGCTGTAACTTCCTGCTGTCATTTTCAGCCCAGCCTCAAGGTTGGAAAAAGAGGCGTGTGACAAGCAAATCACAGGTTCAAACTACCAGACCATCTGGGGAAAATATGGGACTGGAGTGAATAATGTTCTCTTCCACCTCCTTGTCAAACTGCTCACGCTCAAGACATTTTCTTGATGTCTGATTTGATTCTTACACATTTTCATTCTGGTGACAAACCATATGAGCATCTGAGTGGAGCTAAGACATTTTAAAGATTGGGATGTTTTTACACCAAACAATTTCAGTCACTCAATTTACAATCATCAGATGTTCATCAGGAAAAATTCACTGGACATAGGTCCAGAAGTAAAGCTTTGCTTTAGTTTAGTGTACAGGACTATACTCTCTGCTCACATTCAGCCAAATGCTGTAGCACTGATAGGAAAGAGCTTCACAGTGCAGATGGATGATGACCCTAAACGTAGAACTTTTTTAAGGCAATGAGATGGAATATTTTTCAATGGCCCAGTCAGTCACCTGATCTCAACCCAACAGAGCAGCTTTTCAGTTACTGAAGGCAGAAAGAGCCACAAACAATGAAGCAGCAAAGGCCTGGCAAAGCATCTCCAGGGACAAAATTTGGTAAGGTTGGGCTCCTCATTGGCTCAGTCATTGGCTGCAAAGAACATGGGAACAGACCACACCTTGTCAATTGCCCAAATACTAAAATAGGAGGTACTCTGCTCAAAATGGCTGTAAATAACAATATTTTGTGAAACCTCTTAAAATAAAGCTGAAAGTCTGCACTTTGGTCACATCTTGATTGATTTATTTAAAATCCATTGTGATGATGTATAGAGGCAGAATCTTGATACTTTGTCATTGCCCAAATACTTCTGGACCTAACTTTATGTTAACACAGAGTAGAAAAACACCAGCTAGTTAAAGTCAGGTGCCTCTGCCACTTCATCCAGAAACCCTTTTCTGCAGCTGATTTGGAGTCAGGTCATGGTAGCAACAGGGTCAGCAAGGTAGACCAGATGTCTGTCTCTCTAGCGCCTGTGGGATCCTGAGGCATTCCTAGGCCAAATAAAAAAATGTAGACGTTTCAGCTCGTTCTGGTTCTTTGTCCAAGAGGACATCAGACATCGGGATTACAATCAGATGCCCAAACCGCCTCATCTGGCTCCTTTTGCCTTGAAGAAACAGTGGTTTCACCCTGAGCTTTCTCTGGATATCACAGCCCTAGGACATGTTTCTGTGATGACATTTGCTCACATGAGAAGTGGAAAGAGAGGAAATAACACATTAAGGCAGTTTCTATGCCTGCAGAAGGAACAGAAAGTGGTGAGAAGACAAACATTATAAAGTTGTCATTAGTTTGACCTTGATTTGCGTTACTATTTCTACTGTTGCACTAACCTCCCGTTAAATGCTTCTGATCAGCGCATCAGAAACCTCTGTTTGTTCTCAGATTGTCTGTAAAATGAGATAGTTTTAAATCTTGTTTTCTGCAAGAGCGCCGTGTTTCTTTGTCTGTTCTGACGTTTATTGATTCACAACCAATCAATGCATCAACCTTAAGAAGAACCACACACGCTCCATCATTTATGACACCTTGTTCTGAAGAGAAACCCCTCCTGGTGTTTCCTTGTCTCTCGGTTTTGCCTTGAGATGTTTCTTCGACATCTTTTTCCACCATTTCGAAGGATGGGATGACAGATTGAATTGAGGCTTAGGTTTTGACACATCATGCTTCAGATCGATCGTGCCTCGCCGTCAGACCTCTTGCACTGTGTTCTCACAGCGGGAGGCTTGTCGCTGGCAGCTGACGTGCGCTGAAGCCAGAGAGGGTGTCATGACGCAAATCACAATATGTGGGCGGCTGAGTGGCAGCGGAGCCCGGTTTAAACTTTGCCCCCTAGTAAGTTTAGAGGAAGGGCAAAGGTCTTGCACAATTGGATTTTAAGAAGAGGGTTACAAATGTTTTATAAATTCCAGAAAATGTTTCTGGTGCTTGACAACCACTTCTAATGAAGTAGGCTGTGAAGAGATGATTGTTTTAACAACAGCACTTCTAACCGACACAGAAACAGATGCCCAACCCAAGACAAACCCAGAACCAGTGATATTCAAACCTAGAGTCCAGTGAAACCAGATTGAAGGTGTGGCTTAGAACCAGAGCAAATGGCCCCATAAATCAGTACAGTACCTTATCTTCTCTCCCTAGTAGTGGGCACCCAACTAAGATGATCTAACAACTGTTGGGATATTTCAGCCTGGACCACAGGGGAGGATTGACCGACTGAAATTTCCATTAGATTGATTAGAACCATGCTGCTACTGTGGCCACAAAACAACAAAGGAAGAATATTTGCAGAATAGAGATAGACCTGCTACAATTTAGTCACATAAGTGATGGAAAACATCACTGTTGAAATCTTCCTGCTGAAGTGTCCTTGAGGAAGATACTGAATCCGGTTAGTTTCTGGGAAGCCTTGTCAGCCACTTCGGCCGCCAACTGATCATCTCATTATCACCGCGATCACTAGGAGGTGAACGCACTGAAGAGTTTTGATTGATTAGTAAAGATGTTAGAAGCTTGACATAAGCATTTAAATCACAGTCAGTCTTCCTGTCCACTGCCTGCTACTGATGGTGCTCTTGGGTAAAAAAAAAAAAAAAAAGGTCCTGCGAAGATGTAGTTAGTTTTTTGAAGATGGTTTTTCCAACTGATCCGTTCAGTCACAGTTGGATTCTGAAGTTCTTTAAGATGTTTGCTCCGAAAGGCTTCATCAGTTCTAATTACCTTTGCGCTGGCAATATGTTGTTGGGGTGTTGGTCCATCCATCCCATCCTCCATTCTTATGTTTTTCCATTTCTAATGAATGATATCTCATGAACACTTCTTTAAATTTTGCATAAATGTTCACTTGGACTCAAGGACGAAGTGTTTAAAATGTTAGTCAACATAGACATACATGTAAACTTCAACTTAACAGGTTTGCAGAGGGACACTACTGTTATGTGCGGTTTGGGTTATTTTTGTGTCAATAAGCTTCAATAAGCTCTGTGACATTGAATAATAAAAACAAAAACCTAATGCAGAGGCTCTATCGCAGGGGCTTCGTGGCCTTTTGGAATGTGCTCAGTAAGCCTGTTCAGTAATCAGCCCATGTGTGAAAGTCATACCTTGATATGTAAAAGAACAGTTGCTGATGACAACATACCAAATGCAAATACTAACATTTTTACTTAGTTTATGTCACAGGAGTTTCATTTAAGTTTAAGTTTTGAGTTTTTTTTAAGTCCGATTTTTCCTGGAACCAGAGAATATGTTTGAGTTTCAAATGGTCGTTGATTAATGTTCTGTTGCTTGTGACCGTTAACGTTTATCAACAATTTAAGCTGATGAAAACATCACATTTTACCATTTTCACCATTTGATTTTGTGGGTTAATATGTTGGAGGGACGGGGGTGGATCTTCATTCAGTCATTCATCTTCTATACCGCTTAGTCCCCACAGGGGTCACGGGTGTGCTGGAGCCTATCCCAGCCAGCTGACGGGCGAGAGGCGGGGTACACCCTGGACAGGTCGGGGGTGGATCTTTCTATTTAAAATACTAATTTTCATCACGTCTCTGAGGATTGTCTCTAACTACATCTACAGGAAGAGGAGGGTAATACGTTTCTGTTCCCCAGGACACTAAGCAGCAGATTGGATTCATACAGTTCTTATCACACATTGGAGCCTTTCAGCGTTAATGAAGAACAGAATACGTCACACTTCTTCCAATTAATTGTACTTTTTCGCTGCAGTACTTGCACTCTTTGTACTTTATTTTTGCCACCATATAGTACAGTACAGTTGTTTTAATTCCAGTGTGACTCTACACTATAATACACTTGTCACTTGGACAATACCCACTATTAGTTACTTTACTAGTAGACTATATTCTACTCTGTTGTTGCCTTGTGTCTTTGTCCATGAAGACACAGCAGTGCTGCAGCTCCTTTTCAAATCAATAGATTTTCTCCAGTCCTTTTGATCCAGTAAAATGTGCTGTGCTTGACTTCTGAAGCACCTGATTTAGCAGCACACAGAGATTTTCATCCAATCAGATGTATGCATAGAGCGCAAGCAGCTTCACACTACGTGTTCTCCTTAGAGAAGTATCTGTTCCTGTTGGTTCTCCACCCAGTTATTCGGACTGCTCCCCTAATTTGTCACCTGTCTGTATGTGATGAATCTATTAATGCAAATAGAAAGGTGAGATGAGTTCTCCAACTCCTTCGCCGCAGAGTGAACGTCACAGATTTCAGCTTTAACAGAGCAGATAAAGACTGAATCCATCAGGGAGCTCTGTAGTTGTGTGGAGCATTAGTGCAGGACGGACAGGATGAATTCATGAATCAAGAGTTTTATTGAGCTCTGTGTATCTGCTACACTCTCATTCTCTGGATACACTCTGCTGTCTGGAGAGCTGTCAGCAATAAGAAAGGCAGAGAAAAGGCTGCGTCACTCTGCTGCATTCATTTTCTTTTCACACAAATAACCAAAATAACATCCTCCAGATAATGCACCTTTTCATTGTACATATCAAACATGTACAGATGTGAAATATATGGAGTGAAACCTTGGTTGTGTAATTCTGCCCTGACATGTTGTATAGTGTTGCTGAGATGCTGTCACACAGCAGCGACTCCTCTGTTCGCTCATTTCTAGCGCTCTACTGCCCTCTACTGCAAAAATTTGTGTTTAAATAGAATCTGAAGGAGCATCAACAGAAGCCTCCAGCAAAGTGATGATAAATCTTCCCTCAGGCAGATGATGGTTTTGTCTGCAGGCTGCTGAGGCAGGAGAATATATTACCTGACCATTAGTAGCTGTAACAGACACACCGACTTCTCTTCTATTCAGTGTGTGGTCATTTATAAAAGAGACACTCATCCTATGTTAGATGTGTGATTATATAACACACTGTGAATAATAATGAGCTGGTATTGTTCAAGCCCAGTTCAATCTTTTTAAGTAATTTCTATTTTCTGAAACTCGAAGCTGCCTAGAGAGCGAACGGTTACAGCTGCTGCTCTATGCTGCACAAAACTCCTGCAGAGTTTGCATTTACACAAGGGTTCATAAGTAGATATATATGTACTATAACTCCTGTATTTTACTGCTGTATGTCTATACTTATGTGTCCATTTACATCTACAGCTGCAGCGAATTACAGAGGTGAATCCAACCATAATTTTATGTAAACAGCTTCTGAACCAGCTGCTGGAGGATGGAGGGTAATCTGGGCTGGAATTAGAGATAAAACACTGTTCACTTTTAGTCCTGCTCAGTGAGAGAGAGAGAGAGAGAGAGAGAGATGAACTGTACACAAAGTCAGAGAACTGTGTTGGTTCAAACTGAAACTCTTAACATTTAGTTTGCATGAAATTTATTACAGACAATAATCGTCATCTGAGACAAATCGAAATGACTTTTTAATTCAGTTTTATTTATATAGCGCCAGTTCACAACAGAAGCATCTCAAGGCACTTCACACCTTAAGGTCAAGACCTGACACAGTTACAGAGAGGCCACAAAACATCAACAACAACAAGCAGCAAACAAAACACTGGGTAACACTTGTCACCAGTTACTACAAAAATAAAGCCGAATAGTCAAGGTAAACAGCTGACCAACCGAAAAAACTGAACTAAATTATTCTAATCTTACTTAAGGAAATATTCAGAGTAATCAAACACAACACATAATAATAAGGAAGAACTGACTGACAAATAACTTCTACAACGGTATCGATGACTATGTACAGTGGTGGTGCAACAAAGGCCCACTGATGGACTACTGCTTTATTATTCTGTAGTGAGTCTATGGAACCACATGCTGGGATCCACTAAAAAGTAAAAAATACACTATGATTGGATCAGACGTGCCTAAATGTGTCATTCAGACTTGAAATCTACAAACACAAGCTCATAGTCCCCAGTTTGAATTACTGCACTGCAGTTAAATTTCTGTCACAGTAAAATGTCCTCAGGGACATTTCAGCTGCTGTGCTCGTCGGCAGGTCTCTTCACAATGTCTATAAAAGATCATTATTCATTATTCAGACCACATCATCTTGTTAAACTTTATTGGCAGACTTTAGTCAAAATGTTTTATTTGTGTGAGACCAACTGACCAACTCATTTAATGCACTCTGCTGCCCTCTGGTGAAGCATCACCACCTCTCACATGAGTCACATTTTATTAGAGGGAGAAATGGCAGCCAGATGCTGCTAAAGCCCCCCTGAGGCTGATAGACCAGGTCAGTTCTACAGGTAGTCTGGTAGGTAGGAGGAGCAGTAGAGCACAGGTAAAGAAACATCTGCAGGAGGAGCTGTGGTACAGTTTCCACACATGCTCTCTACCAAAGATGATTAAGTTTATAATTCAGTTTTATATCAGTGATGTTTTAGTCATGCTAAGAAAATAACACAATATAGTTTAGTTTATTTCCTTGAATGGATCATTTTCTGGGATAGAAAGATTGTACAACATAGGTAGGATTCAGACACTTTACTGTGTTGCAACTTTAGGTTTAATTTATTACAAGTGCCATGTTTACTGTAGCAGGTTGGCGTACTGTCTGGGTCAGTCATTTTGGTCTACATAAATAGACCTTAACCTTAATGCGTCAGGCGGCGTAATGAACAGGCGTCTGTCACTCTGCTCTGAAAGTTATGTTTAATGCCTGACACCACAACATGTCGCCAAGATGTATCAGTTCCACCATGACGTGCAGTTGAGTTTGGCCGAGTGTGGTTTGCTGTGTGTGGGAGTTTGTAGCACTTACTGCAAGTGAAGTAACTGATGCAAACATGATTCACGCACCGTAACCTTACTATAAATGTCAGTAAGGTAAAGAACAGAAACCTCTTAAGGACATGGAGGGGGAG